>CAUYPO010129465.1:0-12866 GCA_963574435.1 Cheirogaleus major | reverse complement strand
AAAAAAAATGCCAAAGCTACTTACAAGCGGGTGTTGAGCAATCCCTGGTATTGTAATAGAGTCGATGGAAATGTTTGCTACATTCAGCTGAAAATGTGACTGGCCCTAGTGGACGGGAAAAGAATGCTTATTATAAACATAGGCATGTTTTCCAAACAAATTTTCTAGCACTTTATGGACAGAGATAATGTAACTGTGGCTTACACCCTTCCACGCCCTTAAAATAACTTGCCTGAGAGCGTTTCCTTCACCCAGCCATGTAGGAGGTAGTGAGTTGTGGTCTGTGAAAAATTATCTAAATTCATTCTACATTCTCAACATCTCACATAATGGAATCTTCACCATCAGTAAAACTCTCTAGAATAATTAGGGGGGAAAAACTCTAGACAGAAACAAAAAATCTGCCGAGAGCAAAGTGGATGTGAAAAATAAAAATTGAGTACCCTTCGTTTCTACTTTTTGTTTCCTAGTTTTTTATTTAATAGGAATTAATGTTTATGTTCGAAGACATTTATTCCATTTTCTAATGATAGCAATTTATGTCTTATTAGTGTCAAGGACTATTGTAAAGTGTGCAGGGCCTGAGAGTTCCTTCTCTCTCTCCATAAATCCAGGGGGCCCCACCCAAGCTTTCACCCCTTCCTTCAGAGTCTGCTTTTCATGAAAGTGACCGAAGTAGGGAGTCCACAGACCTGCTGCTCACAGCTGCCTGGAGTTACTCAACAGTGCCGCGCCCTCACCCCCAGGTGGATCTCTGCTCCATCCACAGGGCCATCGTTCTGAAGTTGATGAACAGACATGGCCCTTGGATTTAATTAAGTGGGAAAACCACATGGGAAAACCACATCTTTACCACATGACGGGCCTGAGATGCAACAGAATGAAAGGTAGCTGCTGTGATTAGGAACAGAGGGACAATAATGATAGTGAATGGGGGTGGGTGGGGACTGTTCAAAATACTGTAGTGATTTGCTAGAACTTGGGGCACAGGATGATGTGTAAATCATTCACAAATTCGATACGAAGAACCAAAGAGTGTCATAAGAACATTTCATCTGTGCTTCATGTGTGGCGTACGAAAGTCTGTCTCTCCCTGTTCGAAAAACTTCTATTGCTCCCAGGAGCGATCTAAGCGCCTCAGCATGCCGTTTAAGATTCCACACCGCCCCTCCGGGCTGGTGGCAGAGACGCAGTGCGGCGACCCGAGCCCTCGGTACCCTGGGGACACGGCGCTGGGGGGGCCCTGGTGGCTGGGAGGACCCGCTCTGCTCTCAGTGCATGAACTCACAGAGAAACATGAACAGATAACAACGGGAAAAGGTGTGGGAACCGAGGGAATCAGCAATTTGCACAGGAAGCTCTGGGAGATGTTGTTTACTGTAGTCTGTCTGAGGCTGGGACAAAATTAAACAAACAAGGTGGGTTTGGTGCTTTGGAAAGTGTGCAAGCTGCTCGTGAACTCCATTCTCCTTTATCAGGAGAAGTAACTGAAATTAATGAAGCTCTGCAGAAAATCCAGGACTTCTCAACAAATCTTATTAGGAAGATGGTTGGCTGATCGAGATGACACTGAGCAACCCTTCAGAACTAGAGGAACTGATGAGGGAAGAAGCATCTGAGAAATACATAATTTCTATTGAGGAGTGAAAATAGGACCCCTAAATACACTAGTGTGAAATAACTTAAAAAAAAAAAAAGATTTCCACAGTATGACTCCTTCCTACCTTTCCAGCCATGTATGTGCCCAGTGGCCACATATATCCCTACCTAAACCCACCACCGTCCGTACACACCACCCACCTGTCCTTCCCCAAACCACACGGTGAGCCTTTATGCCTTGCTCAATGGCTTCTGACCTGAATGCCTCGCTCCTCATGGAGAAACCCTTATTTATCCCTTAAAGCCCAACTTAAAGTCGTGTCCACTACAAGCCTTTCCTGGTAGTTCTTAGTCACATTATTCACTTTCTGTGTATTCCTAAAACATTATACTTTATTACTTATCAAGATCTGGAGTGGTCGCAGTGGTTCACATCTGCAATCCTAGCACTTTGGGAGGCTAAGGCAGGAGGATTGCTTGAGCCCAGTTCAAGATCAGCCTGGGCAACATAGCAAGATCTTGTTTCTACAAAAAATTTAAAAATTAGTCAGGTATGGTGGCACAAGCCTGTAGTTCTCACTACTCTGGAGTCTGAGGCAGGAGGATGGCTTGAGCCCAGGAGTTTGAGGTTGCTGTGAGCTAAGCTGACGTCACCGCATTCTAGCCCGAGCAACAGAGTGAGACTCTGTCTCAAAAAATAAATAAATAAATAAAATAAGAGACAGAGTCTCACTCTGTTGCCCGGGCTAGAGTACAGTGATGTCAGCTTAGCTCACAGCAACCTCAAACTCCTGGGCTCAAGCCATCCTCCTGCCTCAGCCTCCAGAGTAGTGAGAACTACAGGCATGTGCCACCATGCCCGGCTAATTTTTAGTTGGCCAATTAATTTCTTTCTATTTATAGTAGAGATGGGGGTCTTGCTCTTGCTCAGGCTGGTTTCAAACTCCTGACCTTGAGCAATCCTCCTGCCTCGGCCTCCCAGAGTGCTAGGATTACAGGCGTGAGCCACCGCACCTGGCGGAGACCCTGTCTCTTAAAGAAAAAAAAATATGGTTTACATTAGAGTTAATACAAGTTAATAGCATTTGTCCAGCTCCCCAACCAGACTGTGAGTTTCCTACAGACATTGTCATTGTATCCTCAGTGTCTAACATAGTAATCTACACACAATCTTTTTATTTAATGGAATCACTGATAAATTTTATACTTGCCTGTGAAATGCTTTATGAATTTGTCTTTGTCTTTTAAGTTCAAATCTCTTGAGAATATTTCTGAAAAGAAAAAGAACTTCAGAATTTCTTGAATGCATTTCCATCAGTAACAATATCTTTACTATGCACTTAATAAAGCACTAAACACATGAATCCAGGGAAGTTTATATAGCTGATCCCAAATCTGTATCTCCAGCCCTGACCAGTTCCTGGGACTCCAGAACTCCAGTAGAGCTAACTTCTTACTCTACTGCTCTCTTGAGGCAGCTTACAGGCCTTCCAGAAGTGCCCAGACGGAGTGGGACGTCTGGTTTTCCCCTCTGCCTGTACTTACTTCTCTTCCATGTCCTCAGTCTCAGTGAATGGCATCCATCACTCTATATTCCTTGCTCAGGCCCCAAATCAAGAAGTTATGCTTGACTTCCTCTTTCCCTCACCACTACATCCAACCTCCAAACATTATCCAGACCCGTGCACTTCTTTCTCCATCCATAACACAAGGCAGATCCAAGCCATCGAACTTCTGTGACCCCTTCAGCAGCAGCCTGCTAACCTGTCTTCTCCCTATAATCCTTTTTCTCTGCAGTAGCCAGAGCAAGCAAATTGCAACGTACTTCAGCTCATGATACTCTCCCATTTAAAAGGCTTTGTGCTTAAAATAAAATAAAATTTAAAAATTAAACTGTATCTCAGACTTTACCTTGTAATCACTAAAAATACATCATCCAGAAAAAGCAATTTGTAAAAACAATCAGGAGTGTATTCAACTCTTTTAAAGGAAGAGAAAACTTAAATAAAATACTTGGGCCTCAATATTTGTGAGCAGTTACACATTTAAACTTACAATGCTTTTATTATAAAACGGCTCATATGTACATCAAACATCATAAGAGAAAACGGGCAAGTGAACACCTGTCGTCTCCCCACAGGTGAGTCTGGGCCCCGGGAGAGCCTGTGCGGGCTCAGGGCGCTGGCTCGGGGCAGCAGGGCGCGGCGGCGGTGGAGGCTGCCCTCCCATCTGACAATGAACAGCTGCATTTTACAATTAAAACTAATCCAAGAAAACAAAAGAGCAGTGAATATGAAAGTATTTCCTCATGTAAATCTTTTGGTGTTCTCTTCAATAATATTCCAGCTGAACATAGGTCTTTCCCCACCTCTTCTCAGAAACCAAACGTAGCAAATTGGCTTCTGTGGCATCGATTCTCTGTGTGGCCTTGGGCAGGTAGCTGCACCGACGCTTTCTGAAAGGTGAGCCAGCTGAGTGCAGTGGCAGTACCTACTATGGCTAAAGCACATTCAAAGACTTCGTAAATAATTCTATTTCTGAAAGCACTTAGACTATAATTCTAATCTGTAGCCCCTGGGACAGTGATAACATTCAGGTTTGTAGAGAATTACATATTTTAAGAAAATGGTCCCCTCTTCTCCACCCTGTAACACATTTTGTGACTTCTACCAAAGCAGTTGTCACATTCTGATTAGCATGACAGTGCACTGTGCGCACCTGTGGGTCTTTCGAGGCAAGGGATGCTGACTTGTTCCCCTGTGATCACCAGGCGCGTGCAGCCCGCTTTGCTGACGGAGGACACCAGGCACACATTCAGGGAATGGAAAGCTGAGAGGGTTGTTAACTTTTAAATGGAAACAATCAATGCCTTATTTGCACCCCATATAGGCCACCAAGAAAACCACAATTTTAATACACTTGAATTTTAATTTCAAGGTACAACCATCAGATAGGAATATAGGAATATAAAACAGATTGATTTAACTGAAACAGGGAAGTGATGTTTAAGATGATAACCAAAGTAATGAGCCAGAGATTACTAGGTAAGAAGAGATGGAAGAGGGGACTGCAGTGTGTTAAAGTATTTGAGGAATATCCAAGTGCCTGAAAGAGAGAGACAGGTTATAGCTGTTTATAAACTTTGTACTTAGTTTTATGGGTGATGAAAAGTCAAAGAGTTTTAGGCAAGGGAATGGCATAGCTAAGCTTCATTTTTTTTCTTTTTTTTTTTTTTTCCATGACAAGGTCTTGCTGTGTCACTCAGTCTGGAATGAGTGGACTGATCACAGCTCACTGCAGCCTTAAACTTTTGGGCTTATGCAGTCCTCCCACCTCAGTCATTCAAGTAGTTGGGACTACAGGCTGGCACCACCATGCCTAGCTAATTTGTCTGTTTGTTTGGACAGATGAGTGGCATGATCACAGCTCACTGCACCCTCAAATTCCTCGGCTCAAAAGAGCCTCCTGAGTAGCTGGGACTACAGGGACAGGCAGACTCCACCATACCTGGCTAATTTTTAAATTTTTGTAGAGATGAGGTCTCGCTACATTGCCCAGGCTTGTCTCAAACTCCTGGCCTCTAGCAATCTTCCCACCTCAGCCTCCCAGAGTGAGCCACTGTGCCCAGCCCTGTGATAGTTTATAATCCCCATGTAATAGTTTATTACATGAATAGCTAGTAAGAGAACTACTGCAAACAACAAAATTAGTTAACTGATGTCTGATGGAAAATGGTCTAAGAAAGTAATGTCTATAATGATAGCAATGTGAACCACATACATAATTTTAAATGTTTTATTAGGCACATTAAAAAAGTAAAAGGAAACATGTGAATTAATTTAATAATTTACTTTATCTAACCCAATGTATCCAAACTATTACCATTTCAACACGTATTCAATATTTTTAAATTACTAATGAGATATTTTTACATTTTTTTATACTAAGTTTTCAAAATCCAGGGTGTATTTTACACTCACAGAACATCTCAGTTTGGTCCAGCTACATTTCAACTGCTCAAAGGCCACAAGTAGTTTGTGGTTGTCATGCTGGACAGCACAGTCTAAAACGTATGCTTCATTCCTGTGATATATAACGACAGTCGTACAGAGGATCACAGATTTGGAGAGATTAAAAACAAAGGGGTCTTTAGGTAATACATGATCATTATCCTGGAACAACTTGAATAAACGGGTATCTCAGTCATACAATTTGTAAAACTTTCTAGTTTTTATTTAACCAAGACAGTTGCTATCTGGCACCCTCATCAATTTTAAATTTACAATATCTTGCATATATGTTGGTGTGTTTGTCTCTCGTTCTTATATTCTTGTTAAAAAATGAGTAGAGATCATGTGAAACAATAAAAAACCTTAACAGTACAATTAAAAACGAAAATAATAGAAAATGTTTATTGTTTGCTTCTATCTGCATATAACTTTACTATTTTACCATGAAGATAATTTGTTCTGATATGATTGACTCTTGAAAAGCCTTGTTAATTGATCCTCAGTCTTTTGTAGGTACTATGGGACATTATTTTATGTTTTAATCTGTTATTAGGTGCTTAAAATGCTTGCTGCATAGCTCTTTGAGTTATCATTTATTTTAGTTAAACAGATGGTACTATTAATCTCTTTTTTAATATATAAAAACAGTTCTATTTTCAAAAATAAGAAAAATTACCTTTATTACCTCACTGCTGAGAGAATTGCTGGTGGAAAATGTAGGTATTTACAGAAAATTGCAAATTTATTAAGTACATGGTAGAAAAAGATGTTGACTTTTAACATATTGAAGCAATACTTTTAAAATACAAAATTAAAAGTATTTAAAATTAAACTGGTATAAAATGTGTATCTTTTTTCCTTATGTAGTTATATTGGCATCTATACCAATAAATACTTATAAATGTATAAATATGTATAAAAATATATTTTATATCATGCTTCTATTAGAGATGAAGATATTTAAACAGAGGGATGTATGTGTATAACTTTCTTTTTTATGAAACTTTTTATGAGGCCTAATGTTATTAATGTTTAGGCTGCAAATTACACACAAGATAAAAAAGTAAATCCAAACTGACTACTTATTATCTTCTAATTTTTGCTATTTAAAATATCTTCCACAGACCAGCAGCATCAGCATATCCCAGGAGCTTGGTGGAAAAGCAGACCAGGCCAATGCCCATAGAGTCAGACTTTTTTTCAACTGGAACACAGTACATCGGGTGTACGCCTGTTTGTATACATACTGTCTGTGACTGCTTTTGAGCCACAGAGACAGAGGTGAGTGTTGTGAGTACTTTCTCATACTTTGGATACAGAGAAGTAGAGATAGGTTCTGCATTAGGAAAAGGCACGATATCGTGTTTTCATTACCTAGAGCTGCCATAACAAAGTTCCACAAATTGTATGGCTTTTACCAACAGAAACTTACTGCCTCACAGTAAGGGGGCTAGAAGTCTAAAGTCAAGGTGAGGGCAGGGCCGTGCTCTCTCTGCAGGCTCAGGAGAAGGATGCCTCCCTGCGTTTTCCAGCTTCTCGTGGGTGCTGGCAATCCTTGGCGTTCTCTGGCTTATACATGCGTCAGTCCAACCTCTGCCTTTGCCATCACACGGAGCTCTGTGTCCAGGTATCTTCGCATGGCCGTCATCTCATTAAGGACACCAGTGACACCAGCCACTCTGCTCCAGTATAACCTCATTTTAACTAATTGCATCTGCAATGACTGTATTTCCTAATAAGCTCACATTCTGAGACACTAGGAGACTAGAAACTTAACATATTTTGGGGGGGGAACACAACTCAATTCCTAACATATGGAAATCTGAGTTTACTAAACAAACAAATTGAAATTGATTATTTGCATTATAAAAGTTATTTATTTTCACAATAATTTGTTCAAAATTATTTTTAAATGGTTTAACCAAGATATCAAAAACGACATTTACAAAATTTCAATGGGTGCACAACTTTCACATAAATAAATATATTCTGTAATATGAGGTTCCATTGCTATCCCTTGTAAAAGAAATCGCTAGTCAATTTCACCAATTCAAGCTGCATAGACCCACCTACAAAGAGTATTCTGACTAAAAGACTTCTCAAAATAGAAAATATTTTTAAAACACCACTCACTATAGGTTATTTGTCATAGAATGCTTAAAATTGTTGTAGTACTATTATTTAGATTTTTTCTGAGATTCTAAATAGCTTTTGAAAAATGAATTATTTGTTTAATTAATTCTCCTCTTTCTCACAAATACCTTCAAAAGACAGAATTTACACCCCAAAACTAAAAAACAGAATGTTTTGGAAGATCTCAACTGCTTATAAGAGTGATATAATATTTTTTAAATGAGCTTTTTGTCAATGGGCAGTTTCAGGTGTACAGAAGCATTGCACATCTAAACACAGAGCACTCCCAGCTTCTCCGATTACTAACATCTGACACTACAGGACACATTTCCTGCAGCTAATGAACCAACACCGATACGTTACTTCACTTGGATTTCCTCAGTCTTCACTGGACGACATTTTTCTGTCTCGGGACCCCACATCACACTTAGTCGTCATATCTCCTTAGGCTTCTCTTGGCTGTGACAGTTTCTCAGTCTTTTCTTGTGTTTGATGACTGACAGTTTTGAAGAGTCCTGGTCAGGTATTTTGTAGAATGTCCCACATTTGAGATTTTTCTGATATTTTTCTCATGATTAAACTGGGGTTAAGAACACTAGCATAAAGTGCCATTTTTGTCATCTCCTATCAAGGGTGCGTGTTATCCACATGGTTTATGATTGTTGGTGTTGACCTTGACTGAGGCAGTGTTTGCCAGGTCTCTGCACTGTGAAGTTGCCGTTTCCCCCTCTCCACACTGTTCTCCTGGGAAGGAAGTCACTGTGCTCAGCGCGCAGGTGTGAATGGGGGAGTTGTGCTCCCCTCCCTCGACGGCACAGTGTCTATGTGCATTATTTAGAATTCTTCCGCATGGGAGGTTTGTCTCTCCTCCCTCAGTTGTTTATTTATGTAGTTAATCATTTATTAATATTTATACCAGCAGGGACTCATGGTGCACATTTTACACTTTGGGTTATATAACCTCATACTACTGTCTTTATTTGGTTGCTCAGATGGTTCCGGCTTTGGCCATTGGGAACTGTTTTTGTTGGTTCCTGCATCCCTCTGACATCTCCCTGTCATTGTGGGGGGTTTTGTCCTCATTTTTATGGCTTTAAATTTTTATCACTTTTTTTTACTTTCTGGCACTACCAGAGGCTCCAGGTTCATCTTGTATTGTTTCCTGTCCTAGTCCTAGCATCAAGGATTTCTCCAAGGAGCACTGGAGCCTTTTATGGGAGAATAGTCTTAGAAACCAAGATCTGGGCCCTTGGTGTGCTCCTTGCTACTGGGGTGTTGTGACTTCCGGGCCCTTTCAGCTGATGGAGCAAGCAAATATGTGTCTGATGGAAATGAGGAACTTGATTGTTTTTTTTTGAGACAGAGTCTCACTCTGTTGCCCGGGCTAGACTGAGTGCCGTGGCGTCATCCTCGCTCACAGCAACCTCCAACTCCTGGGCTCCAGCAATCCTCCTGCCTGAGCCTCCCGAGTAGCTGGGACTACAGGCATGCGCCACCATGCCCGGCTCATTTTTTCTATATATTTTTAGTTGGCCAATTAATTGCTTTCTATTTATAGCAGAGACGGGGTCTCGCCCTTGCTCAAGCTGGTTTCGAACTCCTGAGCTTGAGCGATCCTCCCACCTCGGCCTCCCAGAGAGCTAGGATTACAGGTGTGAGCCAGCACGCCCGGCCTACACTCTTCTTTTTAATATCAGCATTTACAAGTATAAATTTCCCAATGAGCACTACTTTTGCTTTCCATAACATTTAATATTTAGTATTATTAATTTTCTTCATCTCAAAGCATTTTATAATTTCCTTTGTAATTTCTTGCCTTATTGGTTGTTTAAGTGTGCTTGTGAATTTGCATCTATTTGTGGATTATCCTGATATTCTTTTGTTTTTGATTTCTAGTTTAATCCCATTGTGGTCAGAGAAGAAACTTTCATTCCAAATTTTTTCAATTTGTCAAAACTTGTTTTGTGGCCTAGTGTATGGTCTCTCCTGGAGAATATGCCATATGCAAGTAAGAAGATCGTCTTTTCTGATGTTGCTTAGTGGACTCATCCATGTAATTCTGTTAGGACTAGTCAGTCGTTTTACGGTGTTGTCAAGTCCTTTATTTTCTTGACAATCTTCTGCCTCATTGTATCTATCATTGAAAGAAGAGTATTAATGTCTGTAATTATTATTGTTCAACTCTCTATTTCTCCATTTCAGTTCTGTCAGTTATTGTCTCATATATTTTGGAGCTGTGTGGTTAGTTGCATATATGCTTTTAATTGTTATTTCTTCTTGAGGAACTGATCATTTTATTATTATGTAATATCTTTCTTTATCTCATGTAATAATTTTTGTCCTAAACCCTATTTTGTTTGATTTTTTTATTTCAGGAAATTATGAAAGTACAAAATAACCTCCACAGCAGTCTTTTGGTTATTTTATATTAATATCTTTTTTCTTCCTTACACTTTAAACTGTTTGTGTATTTGTATCTAAAGTTTGGCTTTTTCATACAGCATTGGGTTCAGTCATGTTTCGTTGTCCAGTCTGCCGTTTAATTTCTACATTTTCATTGGAAATGTTAATCCATTTACATATTATGTAATTACAATTAGGGAAGGACTTCTGCCATTTTATTATTTATTTTTTATGTCTTTTTTTGTCATCACTTCCTCCATTACTGTCATCTTTTGTGTTTAATAGATATATCATGTAATTTTTTCCCTCACTTTTTGTTTCTCTTACTCTGTATTTTTCAGTTATTTTCTTAGTAGCTACTTTGGGAATTATAATTAAGATCTTAATTTATAAAAATCCACTTCAAATTAATACCAACTGAATTTCAATTGTTTATAAAATCTTAGCTCTTATAGTTCTTTGCCCCCTTTGAAGTTATTGCCACAAATTACATCCCTATATATGTTGTGTCCATTAACATAGTTTTATAATTGTGTTATAATTGTGTTTTTAAATCATATAGGAAATAGAGAAGAATTATATGCCAAAATACACTAATACTACCATTTCTATTTATATATGTTGTAACCTTTGCTCACTTCTTCATGTGGATTTGAGGTACTGTCTAGTGTCCCTAATTTCATCTTACAGGACTCCTTTTAGCATTTCTTGTAAGGCAAGTCTACTAGTGATAACCTCTCTCACTTAATTGTTGCTCTGGGGATGAAAAATTCTCCTATGTTTTTAAAGGATAGTTTTGCCTGGTATAACTACATATATATAGTTTTGATTTAATATTTATGTGTGATGAACAGAAAGGTTCAAATGTCATTCTTTTATAGGTGGATATCTGGTTATACCAGAACTATTTGTTGGAAATATTTTCTTTTCCCCATTGAACAGTCTTCCCACTCTTTTCAAAAATTGTTTGACCATACATACAAGGGATTATTTCTGGCCTCTCTATTCTATTACTCTATGCATCTGTCTTTATGCCAGTGCCACACTCTTTTGATTACTTTTTTTTTTTTTTTTTTGAGACAGAGTCTCACTCTGTTGTCCAGGCTAGAGTGAGTGCCGTGGCGTCAGCCTACCTCACAGCAACCTCAAACTCCTGGGCTCAAGCGATCCTCCTGCCTCAGCCTCCCGAGTAGCCGGGACTACAGGCATGGGACACCATGCCCGGCTAATTTTCTCTATATATTTTTAGTTGTCCAATTAATTTCTTTCTATCTTTAGTAGAGACGGGGTCTCACTCTTGCTCAGGCTGGTTTAGAACTCCTGACCTTGAGCGATCCTCCCGCCTCGGCCTCCCAGAGTGCTAGGATTACAGGCGTGAGCCACTGACTCTTTTGATTACTATAGCTTTATAGTAACTTTTAAAATCAGGAAGTGTATACAAGGCTGCTTTTAAGTGTCTCAATTTCCATAATACTCTCACCCGTTTACTGTTAGAGCCACAGTTGTTCTAATGTATTCCTCAATGAGTAGTCTTTTGCCTCAAGTAAATTGTAGGTTTGTAGTCTCCTTGTGGTGTCTATGAGCCATGCCCACTGCTTTTCATGGCACCCCTAGCTAGAGATCCATGCCACTTTTGGCAATTTGAACTGAGTCAGGTATCACAGAGACCATTCCCTCAGGTACTGCACAGACAAGTTAGAACATAGCAAATTTGGTCTGCATTTATCTCTCTAGTTCCCAAACAGTAAGTGGAAATCAGGCCACTATTTTCTCCAACTGCACTGTACTGCATCAGGCAGAAGTAGGGCAAGTGCCAGTAACAATACCGCAAAGTCCCCTACCATTTTTTTTATTTCAGCATATTATGGGGGTACAAATGTTTAGGTGACGTGTGTTGCCTTTATCCCCCTTCCCCCCCCGAGTCAGAGCTTCAAGCGTGTCCATCCCCCAGATGGTGCACATCGCACTCATTATGTATGTACATACCCATCCCCCCACCTGCCCAACACCCAATAAATGTTATTCCTATGTGTCCACTTAGGTGTTGATCTGTTAATACCAATTTGCTGGTGAGTACATGTGGTGCTTGTTTTTCCATTCTTGGGATACTTCACTTAGTAGAATGGGTTCCAGCTCTATCCAGGAGTATACAAGAGGTGCGACAAAGGGCTGATAACTAAAATCTATTTAGAACTCAGGAAAATCAGCAAGGAAAAATCAAACAACCCTATCAAAAAGTGGGCAAAGGACATGAACAGAAACTTTCCAAAAGAAGACAGAATAATAGCCAAAAAACATATAAAAAATGCTCAACATCTCTAATCATCAGGGAAATGCAAATCAAAACCACAATGAGATATCACTTATCTCCAGTGAGAATGGCCTTTATCAAAAAGTCCTAAAACAATAAATGTTGGCGTGGATGCGGAGAAATAGGAACACCCCTACCATTTTTTTTTATTTCCTCTTATAACAGGGGTACAAGTATTGTTAGGGGATACATATATTGCCCCTGCCACCCCTCCCCCACCCCGCCGTGCCAGAGCTTCAAGTGTGTCCAACCCTCATGTGGTGCGCACCTCACCCATTATGTACATATACACCTTTCCCCTCCTCCCCCCTTCCAACAGTCCACCACCCGATAAAAGTTGTTTTGGTTTTTTTTTTGACATTTTGGTTACATTGTATATCTTTGCCTCTCCATAAGAAGGGTTAGAGGTA
>CAUYPO010129461.1:0-19141 GCA_963574435.1 Cheirogaleus major | reverse complement strand
CTCTCAGCCCCTGCAGACGCAGGGACTACAGGCACATACCACCACACCCACCTAATTTTTTTTTTTTTTTTTTTGGGTCTCCTGTTTTCCAGGCTAGTCTGAAACTCCTGGCCTCAAGTGATCCTCCCCTTGGCTTCTCAAAGTGATAGGATTATGGGCGGTGAGCCATCACGACCAGATAAAACAGTTCTTTATCCCCAAAGCACTATGTCCCAAGGCAATGTAATCAGTTAAAATAGCTTTTGCTACAGAATCTTGTTTGAGGGTTCGGAAAAATCAAAACACTTCTCTTCTCAAATATATGCCCCTTTCATTAGATTAGTCAGTGATCTTTTTTCTGCAGAAACCACACTGCCTCTCCCCCATTTCATTTTCCGATTTGCTCCACCCTTTCAAGAATTCATCAACTACCACCCACTGACTATGCTAACAGCCCTTGAAAAGAACACTACATCATTCAATTCACATGTAAAGTGAGAGAAATAAAATTCAGTCACATGCAAAAATACCCACAATTAAACAAGCACTGCACATCAGCTGGTGGTAGATCACTCATTTGTTCATCTACCCATTCACCAAACAGCTTTTAGGAGCCTACTATGTGCTGGGCAGAAAAAAATGGTATTACATTAGAAAATTACAAAAATGCTGCAGAGGGTTTCCAGTCAGTCTCACCTTTTCATAGAGAGTACCATTCACATCTGCACCATAGATTGGAGGATTGAATGTGAGATTTTTCCAGTATTTCCGCTCAAGCTCTTCAAACTCACTATAGCGTGGAGTACAGTACCTTTTGAAAGTGTAAAAGAAAAAAAAAAAAAAAGTATTAGCCATTTATGGGGGTTTATTAGGCATTATGAACAGTACAAGACATAATCCCCTATTCCTGGAACACAAAGACATTTCTAATGAACAAGACTTAATGTGGCCTTCAAGGCTCTAATACATAGTAACACCCTCAACAGCCCTTCTTTGAGCGTTGGGCCTGAGGAAGGTAATGTACACACAGATGTACACCCATCTTCCTTAAGAAGCATGACACCCTCAATTCTACTTAAATTATACCCTGCCAGATTCAAGAGTAGCCTGGCCACCCATGGAGAAAATGGGCTTACAAACTTATGAGAACCAAGAACCACAAATCCCTACACATCCACAGACAACCAAAACCCACCAGCTTGTGAAAAGCTAAGAGTTTCTAACAGCATTCACTTCTCTAAACTGTCATAAAGGAAGAAGGCTCATTTGTAGGTGTCACTGCTATATTCCTGCTCCTTATGCAGTAGCTAACACCCAACAAATAATTACGCCTAAAAATGTAAAATATTTTAGTAAAAATATATTTTTGCACGTCAATATTCTATTTAGGAAAATATACATATACAATATACACATATTCATATCTACTCATCTCTATCTGAAGCCATAAAAATATCTATACTCTTTAGCTTGATAATCACATACTGAGAATTTACTCCAAAAAGTATTTTTTAAAAAGTTTAAACCATTTAAAAATTGTTATGCAGCAATTTAAAAGGAGTAATACACAAACCTTACAGGTATTTGAAAAGGTAGAAAACCTAAGGCACACTCTATCTAAAATGGAAAAAAATATGAGTGGATGAAGAGTGGTAACTCCTCTACCTCCAACTGATCCATTTTATAAATTTAGGTTTTTACCTACTGGCTTTTCTTAAAGCTACCTGGACATTCAAATAGAAATCAAGGGTAAGAATCTCTAGCAGGAGGTGGGGAACCTGCAGCTTTGGGGCCACATGTGGCCTTCTGGATCCTTGAATGTGGCCTTTTGACTAAATCCAAATGTTACAGAACAAATCACTTGGGGGATCTGGAGCGCCACATGTGGCCACAGGTTCCCCACCTCTGGTAGGGCTGGTTAATTTAAAAAGAAAAGAAGTATCCTGCAAGAAGAAAAAGCCTAGCATGTGTTAACAAAAAAAGAAGACAGAGGAGGCTGCAGCCCCTGGTGGAACTCCACATGAGAAATAGAAGGCAGCTGAGGTTGGTCCCCATGCATGGCTAAAATCAGACATCAAGCATGACATGAAGGATGATGTGGCCTTTCATCTGAAGAGCAAGTCACATAGACTTTAACATAAATTCTCTCATTGGCCAGCAGGTTGGCTAGCAATGTAGATGTTTTAAAAGTTGTCAATAAAACTGGAAGACCTCAATTAGAATTGTGATAAGTCAAATGAAAAGAAGACAAGGAGTAGAAATAGAAAGAGCAAGACCTGACACGAGACAGAGATGATTAAGCACATGAAGTGCCATCCCCAGAAGTGTGAAGGCTGGCAAGGGAAAGCACCTGCTCTGGGCTTGTGCACGGTGAAGGCATAGTTATGTCTCAGAGGCTGAAATCAAGGCATGCCTGGATCAAAAAGGCTCAGGAGAAGCAAGGGAAAGCGGTGGAATCCCGTGTTGAAACTCAAAATGAAGGAGTAAAGTTGAAAGTGAGAAGATCCAAGAAAGAAGATTAAAAGTAGTCAGAGCCAAATGAAGGAAACAAAATTCATTCTCTGTGAATGCAAAGTAAAATGAGAGCAAAATATTTAAAAACAGCAAGGAAAAACAAGTGGAAACAGCAGGCCTAAACAAAGAAAGACATTTCTAAAAGAGTCAAGAATGCAAAGATGATGTATGGAGTGACAGAATATAGCAAGGAGCTTGGCCACTTGGTCGTTTATTTACATTTGTTAATGTCAAAATGGAAATGAGCTAGTGGGCAGGATTAAAGACAGAGGATCCCTAGAGGAGAGATGAACTGAAACTACTGAAGCCTTTCTGATAAGCAGGTGGTGTCAATACATACAGCAAAAGCTCCTTTTGATCCACCTCTGATTTTCTCCTTTTCAACTTAACAATTTTACCAGAGTCAGAACATGATTCTACTTCTCATGGAAAACAATGGGATTACTTCTTATAAGAGGAGGGACAGGTTTAGATTGTGACGCAGTACTCAGAGGAGGAAATGCTTCCATAAAAAGAATAGAGAGGGAAACAGAAGCCAGAAGAGAGGAAACTGTTTTTCAGTCAGACAGTAGCAATCTTGGAGATGCTAGGAGGATGAGACAATAGCTCCTAGATACTATGACAAGTAAGAAAGTGTTTGCACTCACTTATCGCTATTAGCTATCTTGCGGAACTCTCGAACAGTCATGGCTTTCTTCTGTATGTTGTACTGAGTAAAGAGGCCAGACTGCCCTGTCACCAGCTGTTGGATGGGGGCAGGAATGACCAAATCATCAATATCATCATAGGATGCTCGTGGCTTCCACTCTTTTGGAGGAACAACCTGTAGGGAACACAAGAGACAGATGAGAAACCTGGTAAGCCAGTCAGAGTTCAGGAAGTGTGTAGGTTGCTATCTAACCTTACGGTCACTTTTACTGGAAAGTTACTTTAATTTACCCATGCTCATCCAAACACAGTCAGTCACAGTCATGCTAACCCTCATCCAGTTTTGCCACCAACTAGCTGCCTAGTTGCAATGATCTAAAGTAAGTAACACTTGTTCCCAGCCTCAGTACTTTATCTGGGCACCAAGAAAGGAGGCTGAAGAGTTGATTCTTCCTCAATCTAACAGCCCAAAGCTCTTTTAAAAAAACAAATGAGGCTGGGTGTGGAGGCTCATGCCTATAATCCTAGCACTCTGGGAGGCCAAGGCGGGCGGATTGCTCAAGGTCAAGAGTTTAAAACCAGCCTGAGCAAGAGTGAGACCCCGCCTCTACTAAAAATAGAAAGACATTAATTGGACAACTAAAAATATATAGAAAAAATTAGCCGGGCATGGTGGTACATGCCTGTAGTCCCAGCTACTCGGGAGGCCGAGGCAGGAGGATTGCTTGAGCCCAGGAGTCTGAGGTTGTTGTGAGCTAGGCTGACACCATGGCACTCTAGCCCAGGCAACAGGGTGAGACTCTGTCTCAAAAAAAAAACAAAAAACCCAAAGCAATACAAAACCCCCATAATTTTACTTGATGTGGTCAACTCTATAACCGTACAGTCTCCTCCTCTGTTGGTGGCAAACTCATGGTGGAGCTGGGTGCTTTAGTCATTTTTAACTGTCACTAAGTGTTCATGCCATCTACTTCTCTTGCTCTCATATTTCAGCCTCTTCACCATGAGGCCTGAAGCACCACAGCAGCTAGGTCTGGAGATGCTGGCTCTTAACCTCCCCTTTTGGGAGATTCCTAGCAGCTCTCATCCTACCTAAAAGCAGAAATGTTTCTCACGTCAATAAGATGAATTAACTTGCAAATAGGACAGCATTTAGTAAAGTCATCACCACACCCAACTTTTAGTAAACCTAGTTCCAGTCTTCATTTAGGAAAAATCTCAACACCTACCCTCCAACACAAAAGCCATGTGGAACAATCCCAACTCCTTACCTTGGCTAGCCCAGCCCTATGAGCTCCTTGGGATTCAATATAGGCAATATATCTACTGAAGTTCCGGAACTCTTCCATGGTTGGATAAAAGGTCATTATCCGAGCACTGGGATTCAGGGTTTCAGATTCAGAAGCCATTTTCCCTTTTTTTTTGAGGTCACTTTGGTCAGACAGGAATCTGAAGAAATACATTAAGAGCAAAAAATTATATAAAATGTAATTAAAATTAAATGCTGGGAGTATCAGTACTGAACATAGTAAAAGATGGTGTAAAAATTCTGAAGCAGCAGCAAGATGTCACACTTGGAATCTGCCTCTAGAAGTTACTTAAATGAACTAGAAATACAAATAGAAAACGTTCTGTTTAAAAAGAACCTGATGTATCAAAACTGCATGTATCCAAATCTCACTTAAACAGAGATACTGTATCAGCTAAAAGAGGGAAACTGTAATTATTTGGTTGTTAGTCCTATCTAACAATACAGCTGACCTGCCCATATGTCACCCTTTTCTTTTCAGGTTATTCCCTTATTCACACCTTGCTAATCACTTCTCAGAGTATTAAACATAATAAACTACAACCTGCCTTGAAGAGCCACCTATGAGCTCCTTCCTAGTGCACAGCTTTAAAACAGGATTATAGATTCCTAAGGAAAGTTACTTGGCTACAAGATAAGTTTAAGGGTTCTAAAGTACTTTGATATTAGTAGTGTGATTTATGATTTTAAAACCCTAAAGTGAAATTGTTCTGATAACTAAACCAAAATGCAGTTTCAGCAATACTTAATGAAATCAAGCTGGAAACAAGTTCAACTGTACTGTACCCAGAACTCAAAGGACAAAATTTAAACAGGCAATACAGTGGCAATACAGGGCAAACTTCATAACTGACTAGAGAAAGCAAAATAAATACTTTATGTTTTTAGAAGGGGACTTCAGCTAAACGAGTGCATCTCCATTGCTTAGTAATACAACAGACAATCTCAAATGTGCAAAGCATACCAGTCAAAAGGAGCCAGTTTAGAAGCTAATAGTATGTCCTTTCCTTTACTAAACCTCCTAAGGGTCCAGCAGTTCTGCTCCCACAATCTGGGGCCCAAAGCAATGGCAGTGCGGCTACAAGAGTCCCCTTGAGAGCTCAGAAGAAAGGAAACTGCCTCCAATCTACCAGAAATCTAGTAACAGATGTGAGAGATAGCATGGAACAGAACTGTGTAAGGTAGAAGACAAACCCTTACTACCCACATCTCTTAGCCATTCCACCAAAAATAGGGTGTGTTCCTGGCCAGGAGCTGTTTACGAACCTTGCAGAAACTTTGCATGGCAGGCATACTGTTATCTCTGCTTTACATACCAGGAAATTTGCCCACAGTACACTCCTAGTGCACCTTCCATTACCCTATACTACTAACATTCTAATCTCCACCTAGGCTGTCCCTTGGAAGGGCAGATCCAAGTATGGAGAACCCTGAAGCTTATCAATTTTGAGGAAACTCTTAAAATATAGAATTCAAAATATCCTACCTTTGCAAATTTTATAAAAACATACAATCACGCGAATACAGTATGGGGGCCCCTCCCCGGGCCTTGAAAGGGGCCCTAATGGGGCTTCATCAGCTTCTCGCCCTATTCATCTTTGTATGCCTAGAACAATGCATGGCACAGAGTAGGCACTCCGTAACTGCTGAATAACTGATTTGCTCACCCTCACTTCAGCTGTTCATCCCCTTTCTTCAATCCTAGGATTCCCTTCCCCCAATCTATTCCCTGGGGAAAGCTCTCGTTTCCCGACACCTTCCCTCCCGCATCCAGCAACAAAGCCTAGTGGTTCAAGAGCACCGGCTTCAGAGTCAAAATTCTGAACACAGATCCGGTCTCTGCTGTTTATCAGCTGTGTGACCTTGGTTGTGTGAGTTAACTGAGTCTCAGTTTCTCTACCTGTAAAATGGGGATTCCAACCCCCTGCCCTGCACGGTTGCTGTGATGAACTCAGATGATGCAAGCGAAACGCTAGGCCCGGTACTTAACCACTCAATAAAGGTAGCTGTTGCAAACAACCACCTCAAACTCCCGTACCTTTCCTCCGCAGCCACTCCCGCGAGTATCACTGCAAAGACAAACCCCCGCGCCCAAGGTCCCCGAATCTCACGGCGTAAAGGTTCAGCCCCTGCCGGCCCCGCCGCTTAGGCGAGTGAGGCCCTGCCGCAGGAAGAAGAAAATAAGGCCCAGAGGACCCGCCCCCCTGTCCCGACGTCCATTGGCCACAAAAGATTGGAAAGGGCCAATCTCAGAATGCATTTTAGAAGTTTCTTTTCCTATTGGCCGAGAGACATGCCCATTACTCACCGCTGAAACACTCACCCCGCCGCCCCTCCCCCACCGAATCTCACGGTCACGGCTACAGCAGCAATGAACCTAAAGGATTACAAAACCCTATGGCTCTCACCTAAAGTTCCAAGCCCCGGCAGGGCTTACGCTCGGCTTCTGCTGTCGCCACTAGCCGATCCTACTGCTTTTCCAGTAGGCGAAGGACGAAGCTCCGCCTCCTCTAAAGTCGGCATCTGCGCAGCCGTACAACGCCCCACAGAGTCAACCAATCTGAGGAGGGCTATGAGCCTTCAAACAGCCAATGAGCACGCGCTGCAGCTGCCTCAGTCCGACGATATCAATCTGCTCAGCCTATGAGCGCCGGCTGGGGCTGTTGCCAGGAGGAAACGCTGTACCACTCGGAAACGCGGCCACTGAGCATCTCGGCTGGATCGAGGAGTTGGCCAATCATAGGAGGGCTCTGGCCACACATAACTAATCAGGGTTGAAAGAGGCGAGTACCTAGAAATGGGCTGGTCGGGTAGGTTGTTATAGGTTATTATACGATGTTTGTAAGGAAAGGATGGGCCAAAGTTTTCTTAGGGTGAGTAGCTCCGTTGCCTAAGGTGGAAGTGTGTTGAGGGCCCGTAGGGGCAGCTTCCGAGGTCAAGGAGACCTGAAAAGGTGACCAACTTGTCCCAGTTTGTTCAGCATTGTCTCGGTTTTTAAAAACAAAATCCAGTGTCCTTGGAATCCCCTCACTCGCAAGCCGGGACAGTTACTGAGGGGAAAGGAGCCCTGAGGGTCATTAGGACAGGTTCTAAGAGAAGGTGTCCTTAGGGTCATTAAAAGGCAGTTCCTCGGTGAGCAGGGATTTGGGGGTCATTAGGAGTAGCTTTGGGGACGGAAAGAGTGGATCCTGGGAGTCATTAGAGGCACTTCAGGAGCTTGAGGGGGTCCTAGATGTCATTAGGAGTGGTTCCTAAGGAGTAGTGAGTCGCCTTAAGGAGTTCCCAGATTTTCAAGGGTGATGGGAAATGAGGCATTACAAAAAACCCTTATTATTCAAATAGGAAATCAGGATACTCACAACCAAAGTCATAAAAAGTGTACCAAATTGCCAATGGATGAGTAATGGTGTAGCTCATTGCAAAGAGCTGTGTGGAGTGAGACCTGTGTTCAAAACCAGTCACTTCTCTGAGCCTAGGTTTTCACATCAGTAAGATGGAAAAAACAATAGCAGCCTTGCAGGATTGTTGTGAAGATGTGAGTTAATGAATGCTGGCAAAAAGGATTGTATTACATGAAAGGTATGGACCAATCATTATGTATTCCCTTAGGCTGAGCACATGCTTCCTGAAAAAATGAAAAACAAACAAAAAACAGTTGTTTCAAAAAGAATGACCTTTGGGTAAGCAACCCATAGTCTTCCACAACAATTACAAGCTTTTTCTCTTTTGACTTAGTAAGGCAATAGACAGTATTAGGTAATAGATTATATTGGGTACTTCACATAATTGCTAAGAGTCTGAAGAATCCAACTTAGAGGATACATAAAAAGACCACACCAAATCATGCAATAGAATTGCATCCACCACTGTCTTTGCTGCTGCCACTAAGCACCAGATGTTGCAGGTTGCCTCACAGACTCCACCTGTCCTAGACATGGATACAGTTGCTGTCACTACCAACTGCTCCATTAACTCAGCTTGCTATATTTCCTTCAAAGAGGATTTCCAAGGCCCCTCTAATTTTTATCACTAGCTTCCAAGTGGTGTGTGTACATGATAGGTAGCACCCAGATCAAGTTCTCTTGACATCCTCCCATTTCTCTCACCAGGTTGTTTCAGTTTCATTTTTAAGCTCTTTTCCTACCCACCCTTTAAATGTTGATAGTCTAAGCAAAACTAATCTAGGCAATAGAAGTCAAACTTCTGGTTACCTTTAGGTGGGGGACAGGTAATGATGGGGGGATTGGCCCAAGGGATACTTCAGGGGTGTTGGTAATGTTCTGTTTCTTGATCTGGATAGTGGTTAACTGGTGTGTTCCCATTGTAAAAATTCAGTGAGGATATCTGTACACTTCTAATTTGTACCTAACATTTGGTGTACATATTATACCTTAGTTTTTAAAATTAAATGTTAAACCTCTTTTAAATTAAAAAAGAAAAACATGTTGATGTCCTTGTGGCTCTCTGCTCTTTGCCCTCTTCTCTCATTCGACACACTCTCCTTAGGTCTTTCTGATTCTACAAATCACTAGCAGTATGACTTAGGGCAAGCAACTGAATTTCTCTACTCCTGTTTTCTCATAACTAAAATTGAGATAGTACTTCCCTTCCAATTCTTGGTTGTGAGAATTGAATGAGATAAATGAGGTAATGAGATAATGAAGTAAAGCAGTTTAAATTGGCATATAATAAGCAGTCTAATTGGCATATAATAAGTGCTCAGTAAATGTTAGCTCCAATGATGGATGATGATAGTGATGGTGATGGTAATGATACAAAGCCTGAAACAAGAACTCAATACACTTTGACTCTTAGGCTTCACTCATACATGCACACTGATGATACCCATCCTATACCCCAACACAGTCTTCTCCCCTGAGCTCAGATCCATACACCCTGCTATCTTTGGATCCCTCCCCCAGATGTCCTACAGATACCAAAAACCCACATGCCCGACAAAGAACTGATCTTGCCCCACAAATAAGCTCTAACTCATAGGTTTCCTGTCTCTGTTGACCAAGCCATCCACCTAATCACCTAAGCCAAAAACCAGTATAGACTCCTTGATGCAGTCCATTACCTCACCCTGTACAGAGTTCCACAAAGCAAGTCTTTTACAAAAGGATAGATTTGTTTACATGTCCATCTTCCTCCAGTGGACAAAAGTCTCTCAAGAGTATTACTTTAGGCCAGGTGTGGTGGCTCACGCCTGTAATCCTAGCACTCTGGGAGGCCGAGGCGGGCAATCACTCAAGGTCAGAAGTTCGAGACCAGCTTGAGCAAGAGTGAGACCCCCGTCTCTACTAAAAATAGAAAGAAATTAATTGGCCAACTAAAAATATATAGAAAAACTTAGCAGGACATGGTGGCGCATGCCTATAGTCCCAGCTACTCGGAAGGCTGAGGCAGGAGGATCATTTGAGCCCAGGAGTTTGAGGTTGCTGTGAGCTAGGCTGATGCCATGGCACTCTAGCCCAGGCAACATAGTGAGACTCTGTCTCAAAAAAATATATATATATATATATTACTTTGGTCTTATTGGTAGTATCATTTAGGAATGTGTTCCACTACCAGAAGTAGAATACCCTAGGCAACAGTGGCTTAAATACAAGTTTATCTTTCTCATGTAATAAGAGGACTGGAGGTGGGTGAGCACTGGCTCAGTGCTCAACAAAGTCATCAAAGATACAGGCTCATTCATCTCTCTCCATCATTCTTCACAACTTGGCTTTTGCCCTCATGTGTGCAACTCGTGGTTGTAAGGTGACTGCTGCAGCTCCAGACATCCCATCCACATTCATGGGGATAAGGAGGAAAGGGATAGTATTGGCAGCACCTGTTCCTTCTATCAGGCCAGCAAAGTCTACCAGAATCTACCCACCTGCCAGCAATGCATGGAGCAGACCTTTCCCTGCTGTCATGGTGTTTTAGAGGAAGATAGACATATGAAGCAAGTGATCATACAAAGAAATATAATTATAAAAATTGTGCTTACTATGAAGGAAAAGAACAGGGCAGAACAACATTTAGAGTGACTTGCCAGCAAATGGCAGCTGGATTTGGAAATAAAACTATGTCATGGTATAAAGTGTATGCCATGTTCCTAGCCCAGGGTTCTTTCCTGGAGCTTCACTTTTCCCAGCATTCAAGCACAATGCCTAGCACATAGTAGGCATGACATAAATAATAATAATGGCAATATTATTAGCTTAAAAAGTTAGGCCGGGCGCGGTGGCTCAAGCCTGTAATCCTAGCAGTCTGGGAGGCTGAGGCAGGAGGATCGTTTGAGCTCAGGAGTTCAAGACCAGCCTGAGCAAGAGCGAGACTCCGTCTCTACTAAAAAAACAGAAAGAAGTTAGCCGGACAACTAAAATTATATAGAAAAAATTAGCCGGGCATAGTGGTGCATGCCTGTAGTCCCAGCTACTTGGGAGGCTGAGGCAGAAGGATCGCTTGAGCCCAGGAGTTTGAGGTTGCTGTGAGCTAAGCTGACGCCACGGCACTCTAGTCCGGGCAACAGAGTGAGACTCTTGTCTCAAAAAAAAAGAAAAAAAAAGTTAACTACATTTATTGAGCTGTTATATTTCAAACACTGTACTAAATGCACAAAAATTGTCTACATTAAGATATATGTTGAGATATATGTTGTCATTAACATTTTTCTTTTTAAGGGTATAATTTAATGATTTTTTAATAAATTTACCAAGTCATGCAACCATTAGCCAATCCAGTTTTGGAACATTTCCATTACTTCAATAAAATCCACCACCTCAGTAAGATCCCTTGTGCCCAGTTACAATCCATCTCCATTCCCACCCCACCCCCCAGCCCCCGGCAACCATTAATCTACTTTCTGTACATACAGATTTGCCTTTTCAGGACATTTCATATAAATAGAACCATACTATGCGTGGTCTTTTGTGTCTAGCTTCTTTCATTCGGCATAATATTTTTGAGACTCACCCGTGTTGTAGCATGCATCAGTATTTCGTTCTTTTTTATTATTGAATAGTATCCTATTATACTGTTGATTGACGTTTGGGTTGTTTCCACTTTTTGGCTATTATGAATAGTGCTGCTATGAACATTTACATGCAAGTCTTTGTGTGAGTATATGTTTGCATTTCTCTTGAGTAGATAACTAGGAGTGGAATGGTTGCTGGGTCGTATAGTAAATTTATGTTTATCTTTTAAAGAAACTGATAAACTGTTTTCTAAAGTGGCTGTACCATTTGGCATTCCCATGAACAATACATGAGGATTCCCATTTCTCCACATCCTTGCCAACATTTGGTATTGTCTGTCTTTCTGATTATAGCCATGCTGGTGGGCATGAAGTAGTATTTCATTGTGGCTTTAATTTGCATTTGCCTAATGACTAATGATGTTAAGCATCTTTTTATGTGCTTATTATTAGCCATTCATATATCCTCTTTGATGAAATGTCTATTCAAATCTTTTGTCCATTTTTTAATTGGGTTGTTTATCTTCTCATTATTGAGTTGTAAGGGTTCTTTATATATTCAGATTCAAGTCCTTTATCAGATACAGGCTTTAAAAATATTTTCTCTCATTCTGTGGCTTGTCTTCATTTTCTTTATAGTGTCTTTTGAAGCATAATTTTTAATTTTGGTGAAGTTCAATTTATCAATTTATTTTATGAATTATAATTTTGGTGCATTGACATTAACATTTACATAGTTCAGCTCTGCCTCCAAAATATAGCCAGAATTCAGCATTTACCTTCCCTTCCACTGCTACCACGCTGGTCCAAGCCATTCTTAGCCTGAATAGGATCATTGCCATGGCCTCCTCAGCAAGTCTCCCTGCCTCGGCCCTTGCCCCCTGCAGTCTCCTCAACACAGCAGACAAAGTGCTTCTTTAATACTGGAAGCCAGATCATGTTACTCCTCTTCTTAAAACCATTAAATGACTTCCCATCTCATTTTGGAGAAAAGCCAAATCCTTTTAACAGCCTACAGTCTTCCCCCACCCCCATCTCTGTAAAACTCCTCTCCCAGCTTACTCTTCCAGTTCCCTATTCCCTGATGTCTGCATGGCCTGCTCCCTCACCTCCTTCAGGGCCTTGCTGAAATGTCACCTCCACAGTGAAGCCTAAGCTGACCATCACAATATGCTTTATGTATTTTTCTACTGTTTATCTCCATTATAACATCTGCTCCATGAGGGTAGGGATCTTTGTATTGTTCACCGGTATCCTCAGCACTTAGAGCAGCCCTCTTTGTATGTGTTCAGTAAATATTTGTTGCGTTAATGAATGATATTCCTTAATTTCATCCATACAATGAACTTTTGAAGGTGGCATTATTAGTGTCCCCATTTTAAAGCTGAAGAAACTAGGGTGTCGGAAGGTTAAGTAACTTGAAATGAACAGTGGAACTGAGGATATATGTTGAATAAAAGAATGGATGGTGAATTCAATGAATACTTGAACAGAAGGACAATGTTTGTGTACCAATGATGCCTTTGGCCTTCACCTCTCGGTCAGTCATACCCGGCCCTTGCCTGTGGGCACTGGCTGCTGAAATGAAAAACTCTTCTCTGGTATTCTGGGAGGCTCTGGGCAAGGGCCTGAAAGGAGCTGCCCGGAAAAGAAGCCATGCTATTAAGCATTGGGAACACATTGGTACACCCTGACCTGGTCAGCCTGGTTCACTGGGGAGGGGGGCTGTGCAGCCAGTTCAGTCCATGTAAATAAGACAAAGAACTCAGCCTTAATTCAGCCTTGCCGACAAGGTCGGTTGGAAAGACCAGGGCTTTCTAGCCTATGAAATATAGAAATACAAATACAAAAATGCTTACAGGCCGACACCCCCCCCCCACAAATACACTGAGTTTAACAAAAACATCATTTTTCTCCTTAGCTCTGATTTATTCTCTCTGCTCTGCAGAAGATGGTTCAGTGTTAAAGGCAAAGGCGCAAAAAACTTGGTGAGCAGCAGCAACAAGGTGCCCCATTGGCCATTTCAACATCACATTCACTCCTTTATCCTTTTTTTTTCTTCTTTTGAATGTATTTTACTTTTTTCTTTTTATTCTTTTTCATTTACATTGTGGTTTTACACTCCTTTATCCTTTGCTTCCACCAACTGTTCTATTTGTTCGTCTCAGGCACTAAAATATCTTCCTCTCAAGGGCAAATCCCATCCATTCTTTACAATTTGGCTTAAATTCTACCCACTTATGCGTTCTTCTATTTAAAGACTTTTTAATAAGCACCTATTTTGTGCCAACTCTGGGAATACAGAGATGACAACTCCATCTCTCCACTTGGACAATTACAGGCATCTCAAACTCAACATAGGCAAACTCCTGGTTCTCTCCCAAACTTACTCTGCCCTCAGTGTTCCCCACCTCAGAAAAGATACCTGCATTCATCCAGGTGCCCGGAGTAATTCCTGATTCTTCTCTCTAGCAGCCCACATCCAATCCTATTGGTCTTACTTTCAAAACTGTATTCTGAACCCTTCTCTTATATCCCCCATCACTACCATCCCACTCCGAGCCACCATCACCCTCTACCTGGACCACTGCAACAGCATCCTAACTGGACTCCCTGCCTCTGCTCTCCCACTTCCAATTTGTTCTCCAAAGAGCAGCCAGAGTGCTCTTTCTAAAAAGCAAATCCAATGAATTCACCGCTCTATTGAAAACCTCTTCAAAGCTTCCTATACCTTCACCATGAACCCCAAATCCCTTGTCCTGGCCTACAAGGACCTGAGTGACTTGGCCCCTGTCCATTCTCTACCCCATCCTGCCTCACTTTCTTCCTTTGCTCTCTGGGCTCCAGCCACGCTGGTCTTTCTTCTGTTTTTCTAAAACACTCCTTGAAGCAGCCATGCTCCCTCCCACCTTAGGACATTCACATCCTGCCAAGCCGCACTGGTTTCTTCCCAGAAGCCTCTCTGACTTCCCACACTAGTCCGGGTCCTGCCGCCCGCGCTGCTCTCAGTGTGTTCTGCACTTTTTCTGTGAAGCAGCTATGAGCGTTTGTAATTATGTATGCGTGTAGGATTTCTTTGACTCATATCTGTCTTCCCACCAGATTAAGTTCTCTAAGGGTAGGGACTTTGTTTTTTCACCATTGACCTTGCACCTTGGGCAATGCCTGGTTCATAGTAAGTGCCCAGTAAATATTCCTGGAATATTATTTGTGGAAAGAACAGACAAATGAAGCCAGATGGATTGCAGTTTGCACAGCAGTTAAGCATTCTGGCTCTGGAGTCACACAGATCTAGGTTCTGCTCTCTTGCTAGCTGTGTGACTTAGGGTGAGTTGGTGGACCTCTCAGAACCTTTAGCTGCAAAAGGGGATAATACTACAGCTACACAGGGTTTTTTGAGGGGGGGATTAAAGTTTAACAATGCAGGTAAAATGTTTGTCACACACAAGTGCTTAGTAATGCTAGCAGGTATTACAGCACATAATAGGTATATACCGTGTGACTTTTGGATTTAAATCTTTAGGACCACACAGGAGCTCAGATGGGTGACTGCAGAGAATGCCCTGAAAATATGTCAGAGAGAAGAGGCTGCAAGGGATCAGCCCTGGAATAGGGTCTGGGACACAAGGTCTTTGGGGGAGACTGAGGAGTACCCCAGTTCTGGGACCGAAAACCTCCCCCCAGCTCAAAGTATAGTCCAGGATT
The DNA here is from genome assembly GCA_963574435.1 of Cheirogaleus major. Taxonomy (NCBI): domain Eukaryota; kingdom Metazoa; phylum Chordata; class Mammalia; order Primates; family Cheirogaleidae; genus Cheirogaleus; species Cheirogaleus major. Next base: position 4,022 of record CAUYPO010129461.1, on the reverse strand, counting down.
GATTGACTCATTTATTCTCACGCTGTCACCCAGGCTGGAGTGCAGTGGGCACGATCATAACTCACTGCAGCTCTAAACTCCTGGGCTCAAGCAATCTCCTGCCTCAGCCTCCCGAGTAGCTGGGACTACAGGTGCACATCACTATGCCCGGCTAATTTGCTTTTAATTTTTTACAGAAACTGAGTTTTGCTATGTTGCCCAGCCTGGTCTCAAACTCCTGGCTTCAAGTGATCCTCCCGCCTCAGCCTCCCAAAGTGCTGGGATTACAGGCATAAGCCATCAAGCTCTATATATTTATTTATAAACAGGGTCTCACTATGTTGCCCAGGCTGGAGTGTAGCAGCTATTCATAGGCGCAATCATAGGTACTACAGCCTCAAAGGAGCCTCCCACCTCAGTTTCCTGAGTAACTGGGACTATAGGCACGTTCCACTGTGCCTGGCTACCTTTATTTGTTTTAAACTATGGTTGCTTGGTGAATCTCGATTTGAGCCCTTCCTATTGTTACTGTGGTGGACTGGGAGAAAGGGTGGACTTTGGTATGGTAGGTGCAAGGCCCTTAACTGTGACTGAGAGATGGGAAGTCCCTCTTGGAGCTGACTAGGGTATATCTCAGGATGACAGCAAAAGGAATGGCCTCTGAAGATCTAGGAGTTGAGATTCTGAGGACCTGAGTGCTAGCAGCCCCAGCCATAACTTGTGATAATCAGATTGACTTCTCGACTCAGGGCTTGATCTAGCATCTGCCCTTTCATCCACTTGGCAAACACTAAGATCCTACTTTGAGTCAGGCTCTAAGCTTGGAGGCAAGTGAGACACACCCTAAAGAAGTTCACAGTCCAGTGGAGGAGACAGATGAATCAAACCCTTATTATAATGCCAATTTGCATATCATTTCTGCATTGCAGCCTGGATAATGTTCTTGGTATTTTCCCCCCTATTTTAGTATTTGAACAGCTGAAGAAGCAAAAATAATAATTTCAGCACAGTGCTATGGGTACCAACAGCACAGCTGGATGTGAGACTGGTCGAGGATGAGGGAGGAAAGGGCTAAGGAGAGACCCCCAGAGGACTGATTTTGGATGAGGTATGTCAGGAAGGGCTTCTGGGCAAGGGAATAACATGCAACCTCCTTCAGCATGGTGTGTTTTTCCATGTGACATATGCTTATGAAAAAACTGCATGTGAGAGGTAGAAAAACTAGAAAATGCATTTAAAATAGGGAACATCGCCCCCCCAGAAAATTGCTACCATTTTGGTGTATATCCTTGCCAGTTCTTCTCTAATTTTAATGCTCATACAAAAATGCCATAAAGAACTGTCAAAATACAAATTCTGATTCAGGTCTGAGATTCTGCATTTCTAAAAAGCTCCCAGGTGGTGCAGATACTGATGGTCTCTGGATGCACTTCAGCAAGGCTGTAGACTATATTATATTTATGTCTAATTTGGACTGTTTCCAATTTCTCAGTATTATGAAAGATGCTGCAGTGAAGCTTTGCCCATAGATATTGTACTATTTTTATATTCTTTATTATTTTTTTCTTCCTGAAATTTTGAAGGAAAGCCCATAGATTTACATCATTTGTCCAGTTGTTTCCTTTATATAAATTCTTAAATATGTATTGCTGGGTTAAAGATAAAGCATATTTTAAGGCTTTTGATAGATAGTGTGAATTTTCCTCCAAAAATATAGAACCAGTTTATACTCCTACTAGTGAGTGCCCAATTCTCTACAATACTGACAGATAATTTTTGCCAATCTGATAGTCGAACAGCAGCACAGTCATCCCTCAGTATCTGTGGGGGATTGTTTGTAGGACCTTCTGCAATTACCAAAATTCGCTGATGCGTGAGTCTTCCTCAACATAAAATGGTATAGTATTTGCATATAACCTGTGCACCTTAAATCAACGCTAGGTTACTTATAATACCTAATACATGGTAATGCTATGTAAATAGTTGTTATATTGTAGTGCTTAGGGAATGAAGGAAAAGTCTGTACATTAGTACAGACACAAATTTCTTTCCCTGAATATTTTCAATCCATGGTTGGTTGAATCCATGGATGTGGAACCCATGGATATGGGGGCCAACTGTACCTCATCCTTGTTTCAATTTGTATTTCTTTGGTTAATAGTGAGGCTGAATATATTTCATATTTTTACTGGGATATGTCTATCTTCATTTGAAATTGCATATTTGTGTCCATGTCCATTTTTCTATTAAGGTGTTTACTTTTGTTCTTACTGATTTGAAAGCAGCTTTATCTATTAGGGATTTAACTCCTTGATTGTTACAAATGTCTAGCATGGTGTGCTTAAAAAACCACAAGTATTTAGATAAGGCTGGAGTGAGGGGTTCAAAGAGAGATGGGCCATGTCTAAGGTTAGAAAGACCAGGAGGGGCAAAGGTCTAAAGTGCCAGTTTGCTGTTACTAGGGGACCACTGGGAGGTCACAAGTATCCTTGATTTACAAGATAGCTCTCACTCTAGACACTGGGATGGGTGCATGTATCAGACAGCGTTCCCTCCCTTTCCATGGGGCTGGATGCACACAGCTTACTTTTGATCACAAATTTTAAGCTTCATTTAGATTCCAACTCACTTTTCGTTGTTTAAACATATATATGGGGCAGGGCATGGTAGCTCACACCTGTAATTCTAGTACTCTGGGAGGCCAAGGAGGGAGGATTGCTTGAGGTCATGAGTTCTAGACCAGCCCGAGCAAGATCTCATCTCTACTAAAAATAGAAAAAATTAGCCAGGCATGGTGGTGTACACCTATAGTCCCAGCTACTTAGGAGACTGAGGCAGGAAGATCGCATGAGCCCAAGAGTTTTAGGTTGCTGTGAGCTATGACACCACGGCACTCTAGCCCAGGCAACAGAGGCAAGACTCTGTCTCAAAAAAAAAAAAACAAAAACCAAAAAGCCACATATATGCTTCAGTTATGTTATTGTCAATTTTACTGAGGTACAATAAAAATCTGCCATGAAAATTGAGGGAGGGAATTTCCAAAAATAATCCAATGTCCGTTTGGAAGAAAAATAGGAGAATAACGCTAATTAATTTTGAAAAAAGAAAGAGATATTGAAAGGGGACTAGCTGTGTTAGGTAATAAACAATGCCACAAATATTTGGGAAACAATCAAAACCAAACAATTTACTCTCACATAACCATACATCAAAAAATGTTTTTCAAAGTTAGAATCCTGAAAGACACTACACAGATGGAATCAGATTGATGGAGAAATTGGAGCTAAGAAAATCACAGCCCAAGATACGGAAGTCAAGGATCATTCTTTACAAGAGAGGCCTGAACAGGTTTTTTTTTTTTTTTTTTTATGACAGAGTCTCCCTCTGTTTCCCGGGCTAGAGTGCCGTAGCGTCAGCCTACCTCACAGCAACCTCCAACTCTTGGGCTCAAGCAATCCTTCTGCCTCAGCCTCCCAAGTAGCTGGGACTACAGGCATGAGCCACCATGCCCGGCTAATTTTTTATATATATATTTTTTAGTTGGCCAATTAATTTCTATTTTTTAATAGAGACAGGGTCTCGCTCTTGCTCAGGCTGGTTTCGAACTCCTGACCTTGAGAGATCTGCCCACCTTGGCCTCCCAGAGTGCTAGGATTACAGGTGTGAGCCACCGAGGCTGGCCCTGAACAGGTTTTAAATTCAGAATGTATACAAAAATACAAAATCAAAGTGGGGCATGGGGCAAACATCAGGGTAATTCGTTGCCTGACAACCCTGTTCCTTCAACAACTGGTTAATACAGAACTAGAAACAATGTCTTCAAAAGTTTTTGGGGAAAATTCTTTTGTATAAAGAAGCCTAAACCAGGAAAAGTTAAAAGCAAGGGTGAGTATAAAAAATATTTTCAGGCCGGGCGCGGTGGCTCAAACCTGTAATCATAGCACTCTGAGAGGCCGAGGAGGGTGGATCGCTCAAGGTCAGGAGTTCGAAACCAGCCTGAGCAAGAGTGAGACCCCGTCTCTACTAAAAATAGAAAAAAATTA
>CAUYPO010129458.1:0-15897 GCA_963574435.1 Cheirogaleus major | reverse complement strand
TGCCTTGGCACTCTAGCCCAGGCAACAGAGTGAGACTTTTTTTTTTTTTTTTTTGAGACAGATCTCTGTAGCCCTGGCTAGAGTGCCGTGGCATCAGCCTAGCTCACAGCAACCTCAAACTCCTGGGCTCAAGCAATCCTTCTGCCTCAGCCTCCTGAGTAGCTGGGACTACAGGCATGTGCCACCAAGCCCAGCTAATTTTTTCTATATATTTTTAGTTGGCCAATTAATTTCTTTCTATTTTTAGTAGAAATGGGGTCTCACTCTTGCTCAGGCTGGTTTTGAACTCCTGATCTTGAGCAATCCACCCGCATCAGCCTCCCAGAGTGCTAGGATTACAGACATGAGCCACTATGCCCGGCCCAGAGCGAGACTCTTGTCTCAAAACAAAACAAAAAAACCCCCCAAAACTGGCATGCCATCACTTGTAAGACATTCCAATTTTAGGGTTGTTAAATGTGAGGGGAGTACTTTTTAGGACTGATTCTATCCTATACTTGGGCAACTGATATAGAATGTTGGCAAGGGTGTACAGAAATAAGGCTTTTTATTCACTCTTGGTTTAAATGAAATTGATAGAATCTCTTACAAGGAATTTGGTGTAATCTGTCAACATAAAATATACATATCCTATATGATGAATTAACTCCAATTCCAGCAATTTGTCCTACAGAAATACAACATGTATACATAGGTATGTTTTCTGAAGCATTAAAAAGGAAAGTTTGGAAACAACTTTATCAGTAAGGACAAAGATGATGGTATATTCATACAATGCAATTCTAGGTTGTTAAAACCTAGAATTATGTCTATGATAAGTGCATGATGTGAGTCCTAAAAGTATGCATGAACAACATGTTGCATAGACATTCAAAAAGTCTTGAAGAATATGTACCTCTAAATGTTAATAACTGTTTTGATGATTAAAGTGCCTTTTTTTTTTTCATTTTAAAATTTCTTACCTCAGGATGTGTCTTAGAATTGATATTTTAGTTTTAGAGAAATCCATAGTACTTTAATATTAGAGTGACAATAGCAATAAATAACAGGATGTAATCTATTGAAAGTGGGCAAATAAAGTCTTTTGATGGTTTATAAGTATGTAATGCATTGTAAAGGGGTTAATAGCTTCTTTAAAAGAAAGATTTATAGTGTGGCCTGCCTGGGACCTGTAGTCCCCCGCTAGGCTGAGGGAAGCTGCAGTGCAGTATGATTGTACCTGGTACTAGACACTGTACTTCGGCCTGGCCAACACAGCAAGACCCAGTTACTAAAAATAGTAATAATAAAGAAAGAAAGAAGTTTCTCAACAAAGGCCATGACTAGATCTGAATTTCATTCAGATGTTAAATGGGCAGCTCAGACTACTAATTTGACCAAAAATATTTTAGTGAGAAAAATAGCTTCCACCACCCTCATTTTAACTGTATAGTTGTACTTGAAGAATACAGCTATATATACCTAACCTGTGCCATTTAAAGAAAACTATTTAAACATTTTATTACAGGTTCTAAATGAGAAGAAACTTCAGGAGGTTGATAGTTTGTGGAAAGAGTTTGAAACTCCAGAGAAAGCAAATAAAATGTAAGTAATCTTGAAGCTAAGAATTTAGCAGTTAACATTTAAGGTTTGTTTTGTTTTTTTTCCATTTTCCCCCCATTCATATAATGCCACCTTCATAGTTTTCTATTTTGAAATCTGTTTCAGGAATAATTTTGGTATGAACCTAATTATTACAGATGTTTTATTTGGACTTAGAACATAGGCCATCTCAACTAATTTGTATTAGTTGCAGACTAGATTGGACAGCACCCCAAAATTACTATTTTATAGGATATTTGGGATCACAAAATGGTTGTGAATTAAGTATGGTAGTTTTCCCCACCCCATCTGAGGGGGTTATGTTCCAAGACCTCCCAGTGGATGCCTGAAACTTCGAATAAGACTGAACCTGATTTGCTGTTGGTATGAACACATTTCTCTGTTCATGTCTTCCACCCACAAATTTAATGCTTTTTCCATCTTAACTAAGCGCTTAATCATCACTGTAGCTGTAACTTGCAGTTCGAGGTGCAACAGAAGAATTAGCAGGGATTTCTTTTTCTTCACAATTTCACAGATGATTCATTCTTACTGTAGATCTTAGCAACTTCAGCTTCAGTATGTGAGGTTTTTTCTTTCCTTATTAAGTCAAGACCCGTCACCTTTTCACTTAAAGGAAGCACTTTATAGCTTCTCTTTGGTTTATGTGAATTGCCACCATCACTACTCTTGCACTTTGCAGCCATTATTAAGTAAAACGGGGATTATGGAAAATAAGCACAGCGATATCTCAACAGTTGATCTGGTAAACAGAGACAGCTACTAGGTGACTAATAGGGAGCGTATACAGCATGGATACAGTGGACAAAGGGATGATTCACATCCTGGGCACATGAGATTTCATTACACTACTCAAAATGGCACACAATTTAAAACTTTAAAATTATTTATTTGTGAAATTTTTCATTTAACATTTTTGGGGCCTTTTCTGACCAAGGGTAACTGAAACTGTAGAAAATGAAACCACAGATAAAGGAGGACTACTGTATAAATTTCTGTTAAAATAATAATGTCTAAAGCATGGAATGCTGGATGATTTAACTTTTTGTTTTTCTGAGTTTAATATTCAAATGTTTTTTAACTTCAGTCACAATTATTTATTCTCTCTGACTTGTACTTCTTAGCTCCCTAGGGTATAATAAAATAACAAGTAAATCCTAGAAAGGTATAACTGAGTTCCTCGAGATCTCTTGATGAGAAAGTAGATAGAGTATAACTTTGATGTCTAACTTAAGGAATGAGTGGTGGGAGAGAGAGCTGGCCTTTCTTCAGAGTAGAGTCAAGATGGCTGTTTTACCACCTCTGAATCACCTTGTGAAATATAGCCATTTTGGTGAATGTGGCCCTGGGAAGGATCTGACTTGATCCTTCTGATACTTTTGAATTTGGAGGGATCTATTAATGATTATGAATGACATAGGGTATTTGATAATTCATCTGCTATTACTAGTAAAAACACAAAAGAGTTAAGGGGAACTTCTTAAGCTTGCTAAAGAGTGTGAAACCCAAAGAAATGGCATACTAAACAATTACAGAAACAAAATACAGAGTTGTAGCATTTATAGTGTTAAAAATCCAAAATTTGAGAGAGCCTAAGTGTCTATCAGTAGTGGAATTGTTGAATAAATTGTAGTATATCTATAGATCTCTTGGTGGCCTATAGAAAGGCCCAGGCTATACTCAGAAAACCAAGCCTCAAGGTAATTTAATGTGTTCCCATTTTTGCATGTCTTTGTATATCTATATGTGCATTTATACAGCTACCATTTTAGAAGGGTGAAAATCGAGTAAGGTTAGTGCAGAATAAAATAAAACTATTTACTTTTTTCTTAAATCTTTGTATTTTTAAGTGTTCATTTAAGGGACCACCAGCGTGTTCCCTTAACAGGTAAGAAAACCTTGCTTAAGATGACACTGCTCTAGGTAAATAGAAGACTAGTTTTCCTTTTTAAAAGGTTATATTCTTTGCTGGATTGATCTGATTCATTGTTGTCAATGATGTATTCTTGTTGGAATTGAATCTAAGTGATCTAACTCCAATATTCGTCACTACCACTGAGACAATAATGACTGAACTATATGTGTGTTTTTTTATATAAAATGTTACCCTGCACATAAGTGTGGTCAAAGGGGGTAAAATAATGGTAAGATTAATCAGGTCTGACAGTAAGCTATTTTTTAATGGCATTTGTACTGGGCAGGCAAATGAATGTCATGAAATTCTTGACCTAAAAGGGACTCAAGTACTTCTTGGGTCAATTCTGTGCTGTGTAGTAAAGGTCATCTCTGTCCAGCTTTAAGCAGTAGGGGTTATGTTGAAGCTTCAATATCTTTACTGTTGGACTAAGGTCCTTCAAATCATCCTACTGTAGTCCAAACATTACTAGCCCAATGTTTAGAAAAAAACTAGTCATTTTATGAAGAATATCTAACTTTGCACTCTGACACCCAATGACAGGTAAGTTCTTTTATTGGTGTGTGCTTTGGAAAACAGTCCAGCACTTCTTTCATAGCTGTGTGGCTTTTGCAGAACCATGTACTCCCGTAACATGTTTCTTTCTTTTTCTAAATTCTAGAGTAAAGCTTAAACATTTTGAGAAATTTCAGGATACAGCAGAAGCATTAGCAGGTAAAGTCAAATGCTAGAAGGAAACTCGCTTTTTTCTTTTCTTTTTAAATTTTAAATCTTGGCAGTTTGTTTTCCTTATTAAAAGGTTGTTCGCTTCAGTTGCCTGAGTTAACCTTTTTCAATGTTGTCAATGATGCATTCTCATTGGAACTGAATTTAAGTGATCTGACTCAAATTCGTCACTACCACTGAGACAACATTGAGTTAGCTTTTTTCACCATAGGGCTGATTTCTCCCCCCATGTGATGAGAGGTGAAAAGTGGTTAAATTGATCTCCCTGTGGAAACCAACAGCATAATGCTGAAGCACAGTTCAGTAAAAGCTGTTCTACAAAGGGACCAAGGTAATGTGGTCAAGTACACAGCTCTTTGATTTTAATCCAAGGGTAAAGTTGAGCATAGCCAGGACTCACAGTTGAAAAGCTAATAAATGAATACTAAAGTTCTCCTGGGGTATACATTTTCATTTCAGAAAGGCATATCAATATTATTAAAACTTGGAAGGAAACTAATGGAGGTTTTGTTTTTTAGTACAAAAACTGTAAAGAGGCATAAGAGTTTTATTTATCTAAAGGGTATCAGTTTTTCATTGGCTTAAATTCCGTATCACAAATTAGCCAACTGCTTGGTGGTGTAATTTGAAAATGAAGGACTGTAAGGAATAATGGCTGAATAATTTTGTTAATCAGCCACAGAGGAAAGGTAAGGTTCTGTGAAAATTGGGAATACAACTAAATATGCTGGAATATAACGAGCCACCCTAACCTTGGCAGAGGAGTCACCTGAAGAAAGAGCCATGAGTGTGGTCCGTTACTTTATTTTTGAGACAGAGTCTTGCTCTGTCACCTCAGGAAGAGTGTAGTGGTTTCAACCTAGCTCTCACTGCAGCCTCAAACTCCTGGGTTCAAGGGATACTCCTGCTTCATTCTCCCCAGTAGCTGAGACTACAAGAGCGTACCACCACGCCTGGCTAATTTTTCTATTTTTAGCAGAAACAAGGGCTCGCTCTTGTCCAGGCTGGTCTTGAACTCCTGAGCTCAAGCTATCCTCCTGCCCTGGCCTCTCAGAGTGCTAGGTTTATAGGTGTGAGCCACTGTACCTGCCCCATTTATATTTTAAATAAATAATGGTTCTGGGGCTGCTTCACTAACCCAGCAGTAATTGGAGCCTTATACAGCCATAAAACACAACTATAGTAATGTTAGCCTGGAGTGGTTTTTTTGTTTTGTTTTGTTTTTTGTTTTTTTTAAAGAGATAGGATCTCGCCTTGTTGCCCAGGCTGAGGTACAGTGATGTGATCATAGCTCACTGCAGCCTCAAACTCATGGGATCAAGTGGTCCTCTTACCTCATTGTCCTGAGTAGCAGGAACCACAGGCGAACACCACAACACCTGGCTAATGTTTTTAAAGACAGGATCTTATTATGTTGCCCAGGCTGTCTTAAACTCCTTTAACATAGGGAATTTTTAAAAAGATAGTTCTATTCATCACAGCTTTAAGTATGGGTAGAATTAAAATTCCAAACAAGATTATGTTAGCTATACCCAAACTCTAGGGGGCGTTGTTCACATAGACTGTAGTATGAACAGCTCCCCCTGGCGTTATAAAGTGCTACAGCCCTGATCCCAAATAGCCTCTTCTGTTCTGGGGTTTTCTTTCCCCTTGATAATAAATGACTATGTTAGGAAGTAGCCTCTTCTGAATTCCTTTTTGTGTATAATCTGTAATCTGCTTGGAATATTTCTTTTTTTTTAAAATAAGTTTCTATGAATCTATATATCTGACCGATTCTTATTAAACTATTAAATGGACAAGCTCAACCTTTACCCAAAGAAAAAGCAAATTTTTACTATTAATAGTTAATAATACATGATTGTTAGATTTATGCTTATTTCACAATTATTTAATCCTTGTAACAATCTTATATGATAGATACTATTATCTTTATGTTACAAATGATAAAACATGAGATTTGAGCAGTATTTCTGAATTCCCCTACCAAGCTTCTTTGTATTCTTTTAATAGGTGAGGAAAATGCCATACTACGTGAGAATTTAAAGTCAAACCTCCCCAGTCTAAGCTGCATGCGGGTGAAGATTGTGTTCTTCACTGTCACATCCTTAGATTCTGGCACAGAATATGGCAATAGAAGATTTATAATATATATTTATGAGTAAATGAATGAAAGTAGCAAGTTCTGTCAGGAATCTAGTCATAGAAACCTCTACAGTGTCTTTTCCTATTTTTACCAGAAAGTTGAATGAACATCACCTTATTAAGAGAGTAGAGTCCTTTCCTGGGAATTAACTTCTCACTGCCTGTTACAAGGCAGTTTTGACATGACAGAACTGAGTAGCTGTAGATGTCACAGTATACGTTTGAAACTCCACTGCCTTAGAATGAGTCTGATGGGGTATGATGTCAAGAATCTATTTTTGTCCCAGATGGTCATATATGCCATTTGCATGGAGAGGTTTATTTTTTATTCTTAATTGTATTTTCAACTTGAAAGTCTTAGAAATCACCACAGGAAAATCTGGGGCCAGCTGACATTTGGGTAATGTTGGAGGACTATTAGGGAATCCTGAAAATGGCTGATAGAGGAGATAGAGGAAAGACTGAGCCTCCTCTTATCCCTATAATCATCCATACATACCATCCTTTACAAATACATGTTATGGGTATTTCACAATCTAATTAACAAACTTAATAAAGTGTTTGTAAATGTTTGAATCACCTAGAGTACACATTTTTACTTTTAAGAAATAAATTTTAAATAAGGGAGAATACTAGGTTAAATTAAAAGTAGACGATATGGAAAATTGACAACTAGAAGCAGGAAGCTGAATACATTTCTTAATTATTAAAGAGGATTTAAAAATTTATACGGAAAGAATAAAAGGAAGACTTTTATTAGAAAGTTAGGTGATAAAGAATTCATTGTTGTACAAAATGAATAAGATTAGTGTCCAGAGCTGTGTGGTGGCCAGATGCCTTTTGTCCAGGTGTAATTCTTACAGATAGAGAGAGGATCAGGAGAGAAAAGCACATACCTGGTTGATTAAGCACATACTGCTTTGGAAATTGTGACAGACTTTCCTTCCTGCCAAGCATACTGTTACTTTAGAAAATTATCAGAAGAGATGTTAGTTTATGTGGGTCCAGATAATGGAAGCATAAGTCTAAGGAAGGGTGAGAGTTATAAAGTAGCAGATTTAGAACTTGCCAGAAATGAAAGCAGTCTCAAAATAGATTAAGTTGCCTTCAGTAGTAAGTTTTCCATTGTTGGAGGTTTACAAGCAGAGGCTTAATGAAACATCTGTATTGGAGATTAGCAAAGATAAGGCCTCCACTTAAAAACATGCTTATATTGTGGAATAGCCTTGAAAATGATTGCATACTTTTTTTAAAACCAGTTTTAACATGATTTTAGCATATTTCACAATCTATTCGCAATTTCAGTCTATCTGAAATGACAAAGGAAAATTAATCTATTTGTCTTCCCCGAATAGATTGTTTCTAAGATTTCATGATAGTCTCTCTCTGAGTTCATAAGAAGATTCTTGTGACCTGGGCTATCCCCTAGCTCTGGAGCAGAACTGAGGGTGAGAAGATAAAATGGGATTGTGAAATGTATACTTTTAAAAACATTTTTACATTTATCATTTCATTTTAGAAGTAATGTTAAATTTGGGCCTTATGAAAGGAAGTGTTTTGCTTTATTTTCTTAAATTAAGACATATTCTCACAATTAAAAATCCAAGAGTTAACTCTTCTATTTTTCTTTTTCCTGAAAAGCATTCACAGCTCTGATGGAGGGCAAAATCAATAAACAGCTGAAGAAAGTTCTGAAGAAAATAGTAAAAGAAGCCCATGAACCTTTGGCTGTAGCTGATGCTAAACTAGGAGGGGTAATAAAGGTAAAGTATAATTTTTTGTGTGTGTGTGTATGTGTTTGCTAATCAGATCTCAGTATACTGACTACAAAGCCTAGTCTTTGTTATAAGTTGTCATAAGTGTTTTTGGGTTTTGTTTTTTGAGACGGGCTCACTTTATCACCTGGGCTAGAGTGTAGTGGCATCATCGTAGCTCACTGCAACCCCAAACTCGGGCTCAAGCAATCCTCCTGCATAGCTGGGACTACCAGGCGTGCACCACTACACCCGGCTTATTTTCTGTTTCTTTAATAGAGGTCAGGGTCTTGCTCTTGCTCAGGCTGGTCTTGAACTCCTGGCCTCAAATGATCCTCCCACCTCAGCCTCCCAAAGTGCTAGGATTACAGGCATGAGCCACCACCACACCCAGCCAAGTTGTCACAAGTTCTTATACTTGATCTTTCTTCTCTGGGCTACATAATAATTGATTTCCGTTAGGATCATCAGAACCAAACATATAAGTAATGCCTATTCATTGTAGAAAATACAAACAAAAATGCTAAAAATTAGCTTTAGCTCTGTTATCCATATATAATATTAACACCTTATGTATATCCTACCATATTTTTGTTTAGCCACATTTTTTTTAAGCATGTAAGCATTCCTTTCTCTCTGCATTCATACCAGCATCTATTGTTTTTGGAATTTTTTGATAAATGTTATTCTAACTGGGGAAAAGTGATATCTTATTGTGTTTTTAATTTGCATTTTCCTGATGATTAGTGGCATTGAACATTTTTCGTATGTTTATTGGCCATTTGTCCTCTTTGGGAAGCTTCTGTTCATGTCTTTTGCCTACTTTTTAATAGGGTTGTTTGTTTTTTTCTTGCTGATTTGCTTGAGTTCTTTGTAAATTCTGGTTATTAGCCCTTTATTGGATGTATAGCTTGCAAATATTTTCTTCCATTCTGTAGGTTGTCTGTTTGCTCTGTTGATTGTTTCCTTAGCTGTGCAGAAGCTTTTTATTTAGTCAAATTCTATTTATTTTTGTTGTTGCCCAACATTTCTTCCTTCAACAAAAATGGAGTCATTACTTTTTTTAAAATACATTTGTTTTGCCCAAACCAAACTGCATCCAGCTTTATTAAAGATACTTTTCATAAACAGTCGTGGTATTTCAGGCAGGACACGGGCAGTTGTTAACCGTATACAACAACTTTCAAACTCCTGTCTTGAATGGACTACCAAAATCAGAAAGCCACTGTAAAACCCGAGGAAGTCTTCATTTGATGCTCTAAACAGGGAAAAGTTAGAGTGAGGGTTGACATTTTACTTTTTTAGACAACTTTTTACAAGCTGACTCTCACTTTCAGGAAATGAAATGAAAATGTCAGAATTTATCGGAAGATCCACAGTCTAGAAGCTGAACTGTTGCTCTTTTGAGGGAAGCCATTCAGTGGTATCACTGGAAAGTCCAGATTACTTGACATACTGGTAACCAGTTATTGGGGGTCAGGTTCCTAGGAGTGTCTGAGTTTAAGGGAGTTAAGACTATGCTGAAGGCAGAAAGGAAGAATATGACATAAAAACAAATTAGTTTTTCCATACCACAAGACATTTGTGCCTAAGTGGCTATGTGTTTTTTTCTTTTTTTGAGTGAGAGTCTCACTCTGTTGCCCGGGCTAGAGTGCCGTGGCCTAGCTCACAGCAACCTCAAACTCCTGGGCTCAAGCAATCCTTCTGCCTCAGCCTCCCAAGTAGCTGGGACTACAGGCATGCGCCACCATGCCTGGCCATTTTTTCTATATATTTTTAGTTGGCCAATTAATTTCTTTCTATTTATAGTAGAGACGAGGGTCTCACTCTTGCTCAGGCTGGTTTCGAACTCCTGACCTTGAGCAATCCGCCCGCCTTGGCCTCCCACAGTGCTAGGGTTACAGGTGTGAGCCACCTCACCCAGCCTAGTAATAGGTTATTTTGGTCATAAACATACGTCTGATTCATGAAGTGAGGATTATGTTATGTCATTGGTCTCTTCAGGTAGGAAAGAACCATGGGAAATGGAAGGTATGTGCAAAGAGATTTTTAAGGGGGTTTTGGTAAGTTACAATTGTTAATTTAAGAAGTTTATTTAAATAGATATCTTCCAGTACTGTCAAGTGATTAGGTTGTCTACAGTATCAATCTTTACATCTTTTGAAGTGACCACAAATCTTCAAATTTTTCTGTTAAAAACCATAAATTTAGCATATTATGAAGTTGAGCAAACATTTTCAATATCAAGGAACTGAAGCATCATTCTAATTCCAAGTTGAGTCCTGCTTATTTACATTGTACTCAAGAGAATGAAAGCCTGAAGAATGTATAATAAACAATACTGCTTGAGTGCATTTGTACACATGTGGTATGATACATACACAGTAAAAGGCACACGGAAGGGCATATTGCTTAACAATGGGATTATAGATATCTTTAATTTTTCTTTTCAGTTTCTCTATTTTAAAAACTTTAATACTGACTAGCACTTGTATAACATATTTGAAGATGCAATATATACAATTTTGCATGTGTCTGTCATTATTTCCAAAGATGAACTTCAACTATATAGATCTGTATGGAGAAGTTAACAACAGTGTAAAGTAGAAAAGTGAAAGTGTGCAGGAAAATCATTGCCCTATTTGTGGGGTATAAAAAGATTTAAACTGTATTTTTAAAGATTTGTGTGTGTATGTTTGCATATACACATTAACATATGTGTATATTTGGAAGTATTTAAGGGATGTTAATATTTATTTTTAGAAAAAGGGCCTATGGCTTACAACATCAGTACTCTTCTCTATAGTACTTACAAGATTAAAATCTTGTGTGTATATTACCTTTATTTTTTGTTTTTATGTTTGTTTTTGAGAATGGGTTTCTCTCTGTTGCCTGAGATAGGGTGCAGTGGTGATATCCTAGCTCACCTCAAACTCCCCGCCTAAAGCCATCCTCCTGGCTCAACCTTCTGAGTTCTGGGACTACAAGCACATACCACCACATCCAGCCAATTTTTCTATTTTTTGTGGAGACAGAGTCTTGGTGTGTTCCTCAAGCTGTTCTTGAACGCCTGGCCTCAAGTGGTCCTCCTACCTTGGCCTTCCAAAGTGCTAGGGCTATAGGGATGCGCCACTGCACCCAGCCATAACTTTATTTTTTGTTTTTATTTTATTTTATTTTTTTGAGTCAGAGTCTCACTTTGTTGCCCGGGCTAGAGTGCCATAGCGTCGCCCTAGCTCACAGCAACCTCAAACTCCTGGGCTCAGGCGATCCTCCTGCTTTAGCCTCCCGAGTAGCTGGGACTACAGGCATGCGCCACCATGCCCGGCTAATTTTTTCTATATATATATTTTTTTAGTTGGCCAATTAATTTCTTTCTATTTATAGTAGAGACAAGGGTCTCACTCTTGCTCAGGCTGGTCTTGAACTCCTGACCTTGAGCGATCCACCCGCCTCGGCCTCCCAGAGAGCTAGGATTACAGGCGTGAGCCACTATAACTTTATATTTTAAAAAAGAAGTTAACGAAAGGTAGTAAAAGATCCCCTCACACCAACAAACAGGAATAAGAAAAACTACAAAGTCAAATTAATATTCATTTTTTATAGTTTTTTATTTATATAGCCAAGCTGCCTTCTGGAAGTTTGTGTCAGTTTTGACTTCCACTCAGGTGTTCTGCACACTAGAAACTATACTTTTCTAGAAACTGAGAAATGTATATATTTAAATCAATGTTATTTTAACATTTAAGAAATAATCTCAGAGGCCAGGCGCAGTGGCTCAAGCCCAGCACTCTGGTTTGCCAAGGCAGGAGGATTGCTTGAGCTCAGGAGTTTTAGACCAGCCTGAGCAAGAGTGAGACCCTGTCTCTACTTAGAAAAAAGAAAGAAGGAAGGAAAAATTAGCCAGGCATTGTGGCACACCTGTAGTTTCAGCTACTCAGGACGTTGAGGCAGGAGGATTGCTGGAGCCAGGAGTTGGAGGTTGCATTGAGCTATGATAACGCCACTGCACTCTACCCAGGGTGGGACAGAGCAAGACTGTCTCAACAACAAAAAAAGAAAGACTTAACCTTAGGAACGTTTGTTTTTCTTTATTTAATACAGATGTTCTTATTCTTACAGGAAAAGCTGAATCTCAGTTGTATCCATAGTCCTGTTGTTAATGAACTTATGAGAGGAATCCGTTCACAAATGGATGGATTAATCCCTGGGGTAGAACCACGAGAAATGGCTGCTATGTGCCTAGGATTGGCCCACAGGTAAGAATTGCTATAGAAAATGTTCTAAGAAGTTAAAAATACTAATTTAATCCTCATAACAACCTTATAAGGATAGTAGTAATATCTTCATTTTACAGATAAGGAAACTGATGCCGAAAGTCGATACAGCTGGTAACTGGTAAAGTCAGGATTTGACCCAGGCAATCTGGCTCCATTGCCAGGACTCATAAAACCTCATCAAAGGAGTTCGTTAGTCTTAGATCTTACATTTCTTAAATTTTCTTTTTCTTTTATCTCTGCTAGGTCATATGCCACTCTTCCATCCACTTGCCTTCTCCCCAGATTCTCTCACTTGCTGTGGTCTCCTCTTTCATTTTCTACATGTTTGTGTGTGTTGTTTTACTCTGATTTTTAATACGTTTTTAGAATAAGGCACCAGAGAATTATATTAACTCTACCATATTTAACTAGATGTCCCTTAAAATAGGCAGTATTGCTCTATTATTATATTTGTTGATGAAAAGCTTGATATTCTGTGAAATTCAACTAAATAGGGTTTATGAAAAAAATAGAGAATAATGGGTAGATAATCTATGCAACTTTGTAATCAGAGCCGTCTCATCAAGGTTCATCCATTAATAGCCCTAATAAAATTACCACAGTTTAAAAGACACCTTTATATTTAATACTATAGTAAAAAAGGTCTGTACCTATAAATTGTAAAAGGTGAACATAGATTGATAAAAGAGTTGAAGCTGCTGAGTTATAGATATAAGAGCAAAAAGCACAAAGATCAGGAAAAACTTTGTAGAAAAGCATTTCTAAGCGAGAAAAAATAGTGAAACTGAGTCAAGATCCAAAATTATGATTAATCTGTCTTGTGTATAGCAGTGGTTCTCTATCAAAGGCAATCAGATATTGCCTGGGGGGCATTTGGCAATGTCCACAGGCATTTTTGATTGTTGTAACTGGGAGTAGGGTATGGTCTCTGACTAACTTCTAATGGGTAAAAGTCAGGGATACTGCTAAAGGTCATGTAATGCACAGGGCAACCCCCTACAACAAGAATTATGAGGCCCAACATGTCAATAGTACTGAGATTAAGAAACCCTTATATACAGTATCGTTCCTCCACAGCTTTCTGTTTTCAGATGTTAAGAATGCTGTGAATTTCTTACCTAGTAGTATAAAGCTTTTTTTTTTTTTTTTGAATCACAGTCTCGTTCTGTTGCCCGGGCTGTTGTGCCATGGCATCAGCCTAGCTCACAGCAACCTCAGACTCCTGGGCTCAAGCAATCCTTCTGCCTCAACCTCCTGAGTAGCTGAGACTACAGGCATGGACCACCATGCCTGGCTAATTTTTTAATATATTTTTAGTTGTCCAGCTAATTCCTTTCTATTTTTAGTAGAGACGGAGTCTCACTCTTGCTCAGGCTGGTCTTGAACTCCTGAGCTCAAAGGATCCTCGGCCTCCCAGACTACTAGGATTATAGGCGTGAGCCACCGCGCCCGGCCTAGTATAAAGCATTAATGTGCTGTAAAAAAATTCACACAAACCAGTATGACTTTTGCACTACACAGCATTATCCTCTATTTGTCATTTATATATAAACTAATTCATTACAGAAATACAGGTTGTAGCAAGAGAGATGTATTTTTTTCAATGTGTACTTTCTGGTCTTATATAGTGCCTTCCTATTTAACTGATTTTCCTACATGGAAAATCTATAAACAGCATAGCTCTGAGGAAGGGCATTTGGACAAAAAATTTTTTAAAGATGTTAATTTAAATGCTTCTCCTAGGTGCTATCTTACTAATTTATTTTCCTCCTTCTCCCCAGCCTGTCTCGATATAGATTGAAATTTAGCGCTGATAAAGTGGACACAATGATTGTACAGGCAATTTGTAAGTATAGTATGTGCAAAGCCTTATCTGTTGCTCTGTTTGTGCTTTTTTCCTACTAGTACAACTATATCTTTTGTGATTCTTTCTGTTGAGAAAGAGAAAGAGAAAGGAGATGAGCTAGAACTTAGTAAGTAAAGTAGATAAGTTAGAAAATGCAAAATAAAAAAGGGGGAAACTACCCATAATTTGTCTAGTTGGAGATAATGTGTTTCACATAATTAACATTATGTAAACTGATTTCATTTATATTTTCCACAAAAATGTTGAAAACCACAAATGGAATCTATCTAGTTGTGTATTCTGCTTTTTTCAGTTGGTTTTATAATAGGTTATTCTACCCATGACATTAACTGATTTTTAGAAACAACAAAGTCTCAGCATTTTCTAATTTTAAAAATCCCTTCAACCAG
Source organism: Cheirogaleus major (assembly GCA_963574435.1). Lineage (NCBI taxonomy): Eukaryota > Metazoa > Chordata > Mammalia > Primates > Cheirogaleidae > Cheirogaleus > Cheirogaleus major. Next base: position 1,219 of record CAUYPO010129458.1, on the reverse strand, counting down.
CAATTCTATTCCTAGATATATTCCCAAAAGAATTAAAAGCAGGGACTTGTCCAGGTGCAGTGGCCTACACCTGTAATCCTAGCACTTTGGGAGGCTGAGTCCAGAAATTCGAGATCAGTCTGGGCAATGTAGTGAGATCTGGTCTCTACAAAACAATTAAAATTAACAGAGTGTGGCGGCACCTGGATTCCCAGCTACTGGGGAAGCTAGGGCAGGAGGATCTCTTGAGCCCAGGATTTCAAGGCTGCAGTGAGCTAGGATTGTGACACTGCACCCAAGCCTGGGTGACAGCAAGACCCTGGTTTTTTTTGTTTTTTTTCTCGAAGAATCAGCTTTTTATTTCACTGGCGGGCTCAGGGGCATACCACCAAACTCTGAGCCAAGACCGTTTCTTAGAAAGCAAAAGAAAACAGGGACTCAGTTCCTTGTACGCCCATGTTCATAGTAGCAATATTTATAGTATAATAGCCAAATAGTGGGAGCAACCCAAATATCCATTAGTAGATAAATGGATAAACATAGTGTACCATATACAGGTTGCGCTTTCATTATACAAAGTCCAAACCACTCTAAAATCAGAAACTTCTTTGAGTGTTGACATGAAGTCACAAGTAGAAAATTTCACACCTGACCTTGTATATCAGGCCATAGTCAAAACTTTGTTTTGTGCACAAAATTATTTAAAATATTGTATAAAATTAACTTCAGACTATGTACATAAGGTATATATGAATTTTGAATTTCATATGTAGACTTTGGGTTCCATCTATCTCCAAGATAACGTCATTATGTGTGTATAAATATTTTGAACTCTAAAACACTTCTGCTCACAAGCATTTTGGGTAACAGATACCTGACCTGTACACACAATGGAATGTCATGCAGCCTTAAAAAGGAATTTAGTTCTAATACACCCTACAACATGGATAAAACTTGAAAACATACTGAGTGAAATAAGCCAAACACAAAAAGGTCAAATACTGTACCATCCGCTTATATAAGGTACCTAGAATAGGCAAATTCATAAAGACAGAAAGTAGTATAGTGTTTCTATATATAGTCATAATATTAGTAGAGGTTGGGGGAAGGTGAGAATAAGGAGTTACTGTTTAATGGGTACAGAGTTTTCAGTTTGAAATGGTAAAAATGTCCTGGAAATAGGCCAGGCGCCGTGGCTCACGGCTGTAATCCTAGCATTGGGAGGCCGAGGCGGGAGGAT
>CAUYPO010129457.1:0-26710 GCA_963574435.1 Cheirogaleus major | reverse complement strand
AGGTCAGGAGTTCAAGATCAACCTAAGCAAAAGTGAGACCCCGTCTCTACTAAAAGTAGAAAGAAATTAGCTGAACAACTAAAAATACATAGAAAAAATTAGCCGGGCATGGTGGCACATGCCTGTAGTCCCAGCTACTCGGGAGGCTGAGGCAGGAGGATTGCTTGAGCTCAGGAGTTTGAGGTTGCTGTGAGCTAGGCTCATGCCACGGCACTCTAGCCCGGGCAACAGAGTGAGACTCTCTCTCAAAAAAAAAACAAAAAAAAAAACTAAACATGCAACTACCATGTGACCCAGCAATTGCACTTCTGAGCATTTATCCCAGAGAAATAAAAATGCATATTCACATAAAAACCTATACATGAATGTTTATAGCAACATCTTTTGTAAAAGCCACAAATTATAAGTAACTCTCATATCCTCCCACAGATAAATGGTTTAATGAATGGTGGTATATCCATACCATGGAATACCACTCAGCAATAAAAAGGAACAAGCTATTGATAGACACAACAACCCGGCTAAATCTCCAAGGAATTATGCCGAGTTAAAAAAAGGCAATCCTCAAATGTTACACACTGCATGATTCCATTTATATGACATTCTTGATAGGATAAAATGATGCAAATGGAGAACACAGTGGTTGCTAGGGGTGGATGAGGGGGTAGTTGTGGAAGGGAAGTTGATGTAGCTATAAAACGGCCACATGAGGGATCTTCATGGATATGCAAATGCTGTCGCTTGACTGTATTAATGCCACTATTCCGGTTGTGATATTGCACTACAGTCTGGCAAGATGTTACCACTGGGGGAAACTGAGTAAAAGGTACACAGGATCTCTCTGTATTATTTCTTGCAACTGCTTGTGAATCTACAGTTGTCTCAAATACAAAGTTTAGTTAGAAAACCAAATGTATAATGTCACATATGCATGCTATATGAGCACAGAAGATTCTGGAGGGCCCCGGACCTGGCTCTGATACAGCTTACCCTGGAGAGAGGAGCGAGGGTCCGAAGTCCGGCAGGGAGGAAGAGAGGACTCTTTCTTTTCCTTTCATTCCAACGTGAACGTGTATTATTTTTATAATAAAAGGAAGCAAGTTAATAGAATTTTAAAGACAAACCATATTCATTCCTTGTTATCATACTTAAAGAGGATCTTTTTCCCCATTTCTCCATATGAAAAGAAGTCTCTCGGCTGAAAGAGCCCTGGTATTTAGGAAATATATTAAGTTCAGTCTTTTACGGAAGGAGAACCCTTAACTTAGTCTTTCCAAAGAGAACTCACCCTAAAACTATTAGCTCACAGGATCCACCCATTATAAAATGTAACTTTATTCTACAAAGCACTTCTCAGATATTGCAACCCAATCTCTGCCCTGACGTGCCAAAGGTGATCTAATACACGCCAGGTCCTTTCTTTTTTTCACTAATGGTAGTTGGAGGGTGTGATCCACACCATCAAGATTCCCACACTCTTCAGTGCCAAGGGACAGGGTGCCCAGCTGTCCCTGTGACAACTCTGGCCACTGGGCGCAACCCAGCTAAGGGACAGGAAAAGAAGTCGGCGCAGTCATCTGGCCCTGGTACCCAGGAGACTCCGACTGTTCTCCTCTCAAGAAACATCGTATCTGTTCCTGCTGCGTGCCAGGCCAAGCCCTCTTGGGTATACTGCCTGTGGCCGAATGTACGACAACTTCATTCACCAACAGGAGTTGCATCATATTCTGTCTTTGCACATTAGGCCACTAAGGACGACTTTTCTGTCGTGGTTCACCACTTGAACGAAGCACAGGTTTGGGTCAAGGACTGAGGACAGGATTTGATTTATTGTTTAATGTTCGTGGCAACAGGTTTGGAATTTCCACGTCTTCTGAATATTTGCAGGAAAGCTCCAGTAAGCGTACTGTTGGAGAGCTCAAGAAGATAACTTTCGGTGAACACAAACGGACTCTTTCCTGTTGAAATTCCTTAGGGCCACGTGATATTTTATTTTCACGTGCTCCTGCCCCACAGATTTGGGATTTGACAGCTGAATATCCAGCCAGGTGAAGGCAGTCACTAAAAAGCTGACCCTGGAAAATTTGGGCATCAGCAGATGATACTTTGAATCATGACAGTGACACGTTTTAGACTGTGATGTCACCCTCTTGACCTAAGGAGAAATGAGGAACTAGATTAAATCAAGAATATTGTCTGATTGCTTTGTTCCAACTAACCCCAAATAATGAAAGTTACCAATCACTGAGTTATCTGCTGTGTGCTAAACATGCTGGTACTGTACTAGGTCCTCATTTTCCCAAAACCATGTAAGATAAGTGTCATAGGAAGTTTCAAGAGGAGAAATTAAGACTCAGAAAGATGAAATAATTTGTCCAAGGTTACACGAGTGGGAAGGCCAGGTCAGGTTTGAATCTGGGTCAGCCGATGCCAGGGTCCACATTCTTCATGTTCTCTGATGTGGCCACTCACCCCAACATAGCAGGGCTTTAAGAAGTTTGTTAATAGGTCACTGATAATCATATGTCACCAATATCCTTCACTCCTTCCTCGTCTAGGAATGTAACCAGCCCAGACAGCAATGTGCTCAAAGTGGAGAACCCTGACTCCTATTTTCACCACCTTGGGGACATCCTTCGGCTACACTTTACCCAGAAGAATGTACTCTTCCCAAATCATAGATTCTATCTGGAAAAGCTCCAGAGAGATCAGTTTCTCGGCAGAAACGGGCCAGGTAGAAAGCCTGCAGACCCAACGCAATGCCTACCTTACAAGGTCGTGGTAGGAAACTAAAGGCAAAAAAAGGTAACTGACAAACTCGAGATCATTCAGCTCTAACAGTAACCACGACCTACACTCAGACACGCGACCCCAGACACCGGGGGAGATGCTAACTGAATACAGTGCCAAGGAGAAATTGCTCCACAGAATAGCATTCAGTCACAACTTCAACCACCAGATCCTTCCTCTTACCCTTACAGGATATATCTTATTTAATTTGAATAGCCACAGGAAAAATATTTTGTTACTTGTGCTTTACAATTTAGCGAGCCCTTCCTTACACATCATCTATTTAATTGTCACATTAGACACTGCTGTGCGCTAGAAAGAATTGATGGCATTTTCTTTTACACATGATCAGACTGAGGTTAGTGAAATTAAGTGATTTGCTTGAGGTAACAGAGCTGGCAAATAGGAGAAACATAACCCAAATTATTGGGTAATTATTAAAGTTGCTTTTAATATACCCATTGTTCCTAATATTTGACTATGAAAATTTAGATATTTAAAATTAACATGTTCTGTACAATAAAAGTAATACATGATGTTTATGGTAGAAAATCTAAATAGTATAATAAGGCAAAATAACAGTGACATCTGATCTCAATACCCAAAGGTATCATCGTTAAAATTTCGCGTGTATCCTTCTAGTCTGTTATCCATGTCTAGATGTGCTAAAACAAAACAGAGACAACACACGACCATGATGGATACACTGTTTCCTGATTATTCTCTCTCCTTAGCAATACATAGTAAACATTTTTCCACATGCTTCAATATTCTTCTACATTATATTCAAAGAGGGCATCATATTATATTATATGAATGCAACACAACTTTATCTAGCCAATACCCTATTGTAAAACAATAGGTTTTTGCAGGATTTTTTTCCCCCCAATTATAAGCAATGCCGTAGTTAACATCCTTGGAGCTATTTTTTTTTTTTCTTGCCCACATCCATGATAATTTTCTTTGAATAAATTCCCAGAACTAGAATTTCTTGCTCAAAGAGCTTGCAAAATATTAAAGCATTTAAGATGTATTTGGGTAGTCCAAATTAAAAGTTAAGGTTTCATTTGGCGTGGGATTTGCTTTACAAATTTTCATACCATCTCTGAGCTCTCATTAATTGCAATGTCTGTGGACTTTAGTGCTAATCTTCTGAGCCAGATGATAAAACATTCACAAGACTGTTCCTATCGCTTTACTCTGTAGTGAGTATTCTAAAGAATTCACATCCACAGATGAAGAAACTCAGGACTGAGGTGCACAAAGCTACGGGGACAGCTGTGCTGTTGGGGACAGATCCCAGGTGCCCCACGGGCCTGGCTGGCTACTGTCCATGCCTTTCTTATGTCAGCTCCTGCCCTCCAGCACAAGCGGGGCCTGGTACTTGACCTTAACCAACAGAACGTGGCAAAGACGCTGGACGTCACACGGGCGACTAAGTTACAGTACAGGAGACTCCCTCGTAGACTGGAGCAAGAGACTGTCCTGGTGGTCTTCGTGAAGTTAGTGCCCCGTGGCTTAGAACTGCAGGCAGCTCTGTGTCCCAGAGGCGCCCCCACTGACGGCGAGCAGAAAGCCGGGCCCCGAGTCGTGCAGCCACCGCAGGAAGATGGACTCTGCCAACAGCCCGAGCGGGCTGCGCGGTGGATTTTCCCCAGCTGAGTCTCTAGATGAAGACACAGCTCAGCCGACACCTCCATCACACCCCTGCGAGACCTGGAATAAGAACCCCGTGAAGTAGGGGGCCCACGCTCCCGACCCGCGGAAACTGGAGACAGACATGTCTTGTTCTAAGCTGCTGCGTGTATGGCTATTTGCTACATTGCAACAGAGATCTGCTCCACCTGCCTGCCCTGAAACCAGGGAGCTTGCTTTTACCTGCTCAGCCTCCTCTCGGCCGGCCTTGAATCCCTCCTCCCGCCTTGAATCCCTCCTCCCACAAGGTGCAGAGTAGCCACCGGGCTGATCTGGGCGTGTTTAGCCTCGGATCCATCCTGCATCCTTCCCAGGGGCTACTTCACACGAGAAGGGGCTCACCCCTGCGGGAGGCATTTTTCAGACTCCGGTTCAGCTGCCATCAGCGGGGTTAGGCCCATGGGGGCACTGGCCAGAGACCACAGGGTGGAGGGGAGGCCTCTGTCTCCAAGCTCTCTGCCTCCGGCTCCAGACCCCCCCAAGGACAGGCCTGGGTGATCCCACCCTCTGTCGGGTCGCCTGTGCTCTTGGGCCATGGGAACTCCCGTCTCCTCCTTTTGTCTCTGCAGCCTAGGGGTGGTCCTGGCTCCCATTCGCGGCTAATTTCTGGCTCACTTTTCTTTCATTTGGCTTCTTAGGTTCTCCAACACCTGTGAAATCAGTTCCACGCGTTAAATTCCCGTTGCTGCAAACACTCTGCCCCCCTGAGCCCGTGCTGGGAGCTCCGGCCCGGTACCCGGGAAATGTCAGTGCCACCAACACAGCATGTGTCGCGTAAACAAACGGTGGCTCAGGCCGTGCTTTCTGATCAGGGTCCTGCCGTGTGTTGGGGAAACAGTGGTGGGCGGAACAGGGTGCCTATCCCTGGGCGTGCGGGGGCCCCAGGGACAGGGAACAGGCTTTGTCCTAAGATGTTTTCAGGACCGAAGCTTAACTAGATGACAGTTCCTCTGCACTTGGCAGTCTCTCGCGGAGAGGCCCCTAAAGGCACCCAGAGCACTCAGGGTGACTTAGAAACAGAAAAGGCGAAGAGCATGGCTGGGCCGCGTAGACGCTGGAAGCCCTGGACGCAGGAGACGAGAGCCAGGGCAGGACGGCAGCTATTCATGTGTCATTTGCCAGTTGGTTCTGAGCTGTCGGGGTGAGTGTTTTAGGGTCTGAGCTGAGTACCAGAACCTCCAAAACCAAAGCAGAGCCCAAGACTCCTCATTCCTGAATGCACTCGCGCCCCCATCCCCAGTTCCTCACACCGGGAGACGGTAGCTCGCTGTGTAACATTCTATGAAATTCTCATCCCAGGAGGAACACGTTATTATGTATGTTTTATAGATGTCAGCCCTCGGGCTTAATTAACTTGTTCACGTCGCTGGAAAGTGTCAAGGCTGAGCTTAAGCCCGGAAGGAGGAGAGCGGGGCCAGGCGGCACAGTGGTCCTCTACGCCCTTCTGCCTCTGAGCTCCCCCAGGAGGGCCGGGCGCTGCGCGGCTGGTGGGGGGGCAGGCAGGCCGCTGGGCAGAGCCCCAGGGACGCGGCCCCCACTGCACACCCTCCCAGGGCCGGCGGGCGTGGCGCCCTGGCAGCGACTCTGTCCTGCGCCAGGACTGAGCTCCGCAGCGGGGGAGGGCGCTGAGCTCGCGGCCGAGTCTGCCTCTGGCTGACATCAAAGAGCCAAGGGCCCGGCCCGTCTGCACCAGTGCCTGGGGCCGAGCACACGCAGGCCACACGCACGCACACACACGCCACACACTCGCGTCTGTCGTGTACAACACGCACGCTCTCGCACATGTCGCATCTCACGGGCTCACATCACACACCCACAGTGCACACGTGAACACGCCACACACACCAACACCACGCAGACCACACGCTCGGTGCCCATGCACCCCCTTGTGTGTGCACACTGTGCACATGTGTGCCCCACACGCACCGCTTTCTGCACACCTACGTGCAGCACACACGAGAGCACGCTCATGTCACACTTCACGTCCTTGCATCTCACGCGATTGCCTGCTGTGTACATATATGCTCGGCGCACTTACACACGGCACACGCGTGCACCGCACACTTCCACCTAACGCACACATGTCATACACATTTATGCACCGCGTACACGCCTCACATAAACCTACACGTTATAGCACTCACACGCTACACCTCACACTCCTGTATCCATGTCCTTGCAAACCACGCCACCTCACACACCACACACACTCGCGTGTCACACGTACACACTTACCGTCCATGTTCACACACCACGCACACAGACCACACCCCCACATATACCCTCCACCACACACCACACACCACACACACATGCACACACACACACGCAGTTAAATGCTTTCACATCCAGGCCCCAGCCCCAGCCCACAGTGCCCCTCACGGTGAGGAAAAGCCACAGACAGCCCCCGAGGGTCCTTTTTCTCTTCCTGGCATCCCTGTAGCCTCGTTGCCGGGTGAATTAATTACAGAGTTGGAGAAACAGAAATCCAGCTCCCACCCGCCATCCCCTGAGCACCGACATCGGGGATCTACTTATGAGCTTCAAGGTCTGAGGTGTGACATGCTCGGTCACCGCGCAGCCGGGCTCTGGCCGCCGGCGGGCGTCTGCCTCTTTCACGTGGCGAGGAGCTGCGCCCCTCTGCCCTGCCCCCGCCCCACCTTCACCCGGCGTGTGTCGCTCTGGGGGGGCGGTCGTGTGTGACGCCTCGGTCTGCAGCTGGTGGCCGGGGCCCTCGGCGCGGGCGGGGAGCAGAGTGGGCTCCTGCCAGTGACAGACAAGGACGCCTGATCACGGTGCTGTCTTATCCGATGGGTGTCATCAGAGTGTGCAAGATACGGGCTCTGTTCGATCTGGAGGGCTTCTTCCCTCACCAGGGCTGCGGCTGGGGCATCTCGTGCTTCTTGGAAGGCCATGTAGACACTGTACACACCTGAGCTCTTGTCAACCTACCTGTCTGGCAGCAGGGTAGACGGGAACAGGAGGGCGGGGCCAACGCTGTCACCACAGCCGGCAGGATGCTGCCAGGATGCCTGGGGACGTGCCAGCTGAGGACCTGCCCCGGCTGGGGTGTGGCTGACGGTGGCAGTCCCTCCAGCCCGCTGTTTTCCTGGATGCCGTTACTATGTTCTTGGGGCCTAAACTTTTCCAAGAGCCCTTCCAAATTCCCGAGTCTGATGTCTCAGGGGGATCGAGGAGGGCGGCAAAGGAACCGGCCCCCTTCCTGCCCCGCTCTGCAGGGCGCGTGCGGCCCAAGGGGGCAGAACAGGAGGCCGGGGGGAGACTGGGACTGAGCAGTGTGACCACCTCCACCTGCGCCCAGCACTGGAGGCTATTGGCTTTCATGGGCCGAGTCGCGGCCCCCACGCCAGCTCGCTAACGCTTAAAGCAGCAGCTTCTAGAGTCGCCCCGGCTGCGAGAAAGTGTGAGAGTATCGTTCCCTACGTCCCTGCGACCCGGGAGGCAGGAGCGACCGCCGCCCAGCAGGGTGGTCTGGGAGCGCTGGGGTCAAGAGGTGCAAGCGGCTTGGTCAGCAGCTGTCACTTCTCTGCGCCTGGGTCCCTTCCTTCACAAGCTGTTTCAGTTCGGTTCAGCTCATGTTTCCTCCCAGCCCGACTCCGTCAGCATTCATATAAGGTCTCGGCTTAATTGCCGGCTGCTTGAGACGTGTCCGTCTTGGGCACACGGTGCTGGGAGGCCCACGGTGAGGAGAGGACCAGATAAGTGCTCCAGCGTGGAGCCAGCCAGCCAGATGGCCATTATCTGTCTCGGGAAGGAACGTGGCCAGGAGCCTGCAGGAGAAGGTCCCTGCAGCGTGGCCTGGGCTGCGGTCACGGCTCCGCATGCAGCCTCCCAAGGACCGTAGGGTGGCTGAGTTCTCCTGCTTCCTGAGGGCGTGTGTGCGCCATACAGCGCCTGATTTCAAGGAAAAACTCAGGAAGTCCGTGGTCCGAGGAGAAGGGAGCCTCAATGGGTGTCTTGTTGTTGTTAGTTTGCAAGGGATCTTGCAGTGAATGCCCACAAACTGCCCACACGGTGAATAGCAACATTCATTTCCCAGGGCAGGGAGGCGGGAGCTGGATCTGTGGGAGATCCGGCCTCCCTCGGCCTCTGGCTACCTTCAGCTCTGTGGCTGCTTGTCCCTGACACAGGCCGGGGTGGTGCCAGCCAGAGGGGATTAGCAGACAACAGGAGCTTCTTGCCTCTGATCCTTGCTCTGAGACTGTCTCCTTTTGGCCTGGGGCCATTTGCGTGGCTGCTTCACCTCAGTTTCTCTATCTATAAAATGGGGATAATGGTGTTTACTTACTTACCTCATGAGTATTATAGGAATTAATTACTGTTTGCAAAGTACTTTGAAGATGAAAAGGGTTGAGGTGCCATCATTATGAGGATGATGAAATATTTTCCACTGCTGCCGGCCAGGTTCTGCCAGAGTCGAGCAAAGATTTCAACGTGGGTTCCAAATGAGACCCTCGCAGCCCCCCATGTGAATGTGCGTGTGTGCACTCTCAGTCCTAGTGGAATATCTGGAGATGGAGAAAACCAGAAGGCACTGTCACCTAGGAAAGGGTCCTTCCTGTTTGTGGGGCAACGGCAGTCAGGAGATAGGAGCAGAAGAAGCGGCCCCAATGTACAGAGCAGCCGGTCGTGCATATGATCTAGCAAGAGCAGAGCCAGCCGTTTCCGCTTCAACCCTGGGCTCATCATGCTCAGCAGAGACGCGAATGTGCCTCCTTACGGAGAATGTTTCTCTTTACGGTTGCACGGGCCTAGCGTGACAGGTGGGGTACGTAAAATCTACCTGCCGCCTTGACCTCCATGGAGACAAAGTGCCTCTGCAAAGCCGCCTTAGGAGTTCAAGATCTCCTAAAGTATATTAGATGGTCCCTCTTCTCCAATGAGTGCGATCTGACTCTTTGGAATATTTAGAGGTAGAAAGTGATGTTTTTTTTTTCAAACTGCCTGTTATTTGCGTTCTGGGGCTGTCTCGTGGCTGGTGGTGGGAATGTTCTCTCGTTCTCTTCATCTGTGTCTGGTTAAACCGTGGTGTCTGTAGCAGGTTGTGCTTGGTAATGCGGCTGAGTATGCGTGGCTGCCTGGGGTAAGGTTATTAAAGAAAGAGGGTCTGGAATGGGGATGAAATTGGTTGCATTAGAGTCTAGACCTGGCCACTATGGATGATTTCTGCAAAAGTTTTAAGTTTCTAATGTAGCATATACAAGATTGACTTAAACCTAATTTTGCTATGAAAGAAAAATAGGCAACATCCCAAATTCCAGAAGATACCATTTATGATTATGCTGTTTGTTTATATAATAATCTAGGCACTTCTTTTCCTTGTAGAGTAATTATATCTAGGAAGCCAAGAGGTAACCATGTGAATTACCCTCAAGGGCAGGAACACCCAGGAACAAGCCAGCTCAGATCGTTTATTCAAATGGAGTGTACAAAGCCTTCCTATCTCATGGCAGTTTGTGTTCTTGTAATGGGAGTTGAAAACCCTAATATTGTAAGTCAAGTGTGATTTCTATTTTTCTTTTTTTTTAATTGTGGAGACGGGGTCTCGCTCTTGCTCAGGCTGGTCTCAAACTCCTGAGCTCAAGCGATCCTCCCACCTTGGCCTCCCAGAGTGCTAGGATTACAGGTGTGAGCCGCCGCGCCCGACCCAAGTGTGATTATTAAATAGAAACAATCATGTAATAGAAAGTTAGGCCCTCTACTTACGGGAGTAGTGGCCAATTTGGTTTCTCTATAACAAAAGTAATTTATGTTCATTATTTATAAAATTAAATTAAAAAAGAAAGGTATCCATAATCCTTCTTCCTAGAGATAACCACAGTTCACTCTTATTACCTCTGTTCTTCCAGAACTTAGATACTTATTTTTTAAAAAAAGAACAATACTGAACATCAGGTTTCGTAAACTCTTTTATACACTTATTATACAACTTTCCTACATTAATAAAATAAATATAGTGTGGATTGATACAGTTATAAATAAGGGTGGAACATATTATCATATGCTCATTGGCTATGTGTCTCTTTTCATTTCAATTTCTTGTTCATGATCCAAGCCTGTGCTTCTCAAATGGAAATTTCATTTCATTATTATGATGATCATCGTCATTAGCTTATTAGAGATTTTTAAAATGAAGGCATTAACTTTTGTCAGACATATATTTTCCAAATATTTTTATCTGTTTTCATTTAATTTTGCTTATAGCATTTTGTTTTATGTTGATTTAAGAGAGAGAAATGTTTAAATTTTGTATAATCATATATATAAATCTTTTCCTTTATGATTTGTGCCTGGGTATCATGCTTAGAAAACTTCCTATACCTCCAAATTATGTAAATATTCACCAATAACTTAGCCTGGAAGTGCATGTATGTACATACACATGTGTGCATGTGTGTATACACACATGCATACACAAATGCACACAGAGTTCTAAAATTATTCGTATATGTCTTGAGAGAGATTAGAAATATTGGGTATTTTTTGGTAGATAGAGTACTGGGAATCTGTCTGCTTTGCTATTTTTTTTTCTTCATTTCCATTTTTCTTTATTTTTTTCCTTTTTTTTCTTCTTTCGATTAGGCAAAAGCAGAATTCAAGTTATTTATTTATCTGTGACCTTTCTAAGACTTTCATTGATTTCATTAGCCCACACTTCTCTCCCCTTATGGCAATGATGTTGTAAAAATTATGCCTGTCTTGAAACTGGACAATAAGTGCTCTATTTGCATAAATTTTTGTACCTTCTCGTCCCTCCATGTGTTGCTATGCCCTGTCAGTTTGCCCTCAAGGTCTGTTTCAGTTCTGAACTTGTGGGTGGAGACCTTGGTTTGAGTGCCGAATCCATGAAATGGAAAATTTTCTCTTTGGCCATACTAAGTTCTTCCGTGGAATGTTTCAACAGCCCCTTGCAGAGCGTCACTCTATTTCAAATGCCAGGTGCCATTCTTGGCCCCTGCTTACTAGCTGAGTGCTCTTGGGCAACTCATTTAATCTCTCTGAGCCTCAGTTTCCTCCTCTGTAAAATGGGATTAATAATAACCTTCCTTAGCTACTTCACAACATCATTGTAAAGATCAAATGGGATTGTGGTTGTAAAAGTGCTTAGTAAGCTGTAAAGCAATATACAAACATAAGGTGTTATTATTTCCCTTTTATTTGACATTATAAAGGATTGAATAGGAATATGATGTGTGAGTATAAAGTAATAAGAATGATTTTTTAAAGTAACATGCCAGACTATAAACAACCAGGTAAGTACAGTCCTTTCAGGAGGGCTTGGAAGAAGTCTCAGATTAACTTTTACATTGTTAGTTATCCTTTGCTCAAAACATATTTTTAACTTCCTTTGTCTTTGGGATAGTCACACGTATTCTCCCTTGGTGTCATATTTTCTTTCTTATTTACCTACTTCATCTTTCCCTCCCTGTCTCCTCTTTTCCTGAAACCTCCTTCTCAGAGGAACCGAAGGGGACAGAGGTGAGGGGAGCAGAGAGCTCAGGGAAGGGGCGGTAGGGAGGTAGGACTGGGCTACCTGAGCAGATGAAATCAGCTGCTGGGACAGTCTTTTGAGGTCCTCCTCAGCAAGAAGACTGGTTTGAACACATTTATATGATGCTTGCTGCAGGTCTACCTGTAGAGTGCAGGTAAATACACTATAAATAGGGATCATCGGAAAGCGAATCTCACCCTCTGCTGAAGTCTGTCTGTTCAGTCTCGTCAAAGACCATCCGTAGAATTGCAGAAGCTGCACTGGACTAAAAGTAAACAAACCTGAGCTCTGACTCTGGCTCTGCAATAAAGAACCGAGTGACCAAATGATGCTGGACCCTGGGGTTTAATTTCCTCGTTCTCTAAATAAGAACATTGAAGAAGATGGTCTTTAAAGTCCCTTTCTTTCACCTTGAAAACACTAGGATTCCAACGGGCTCCCTCATCATGGTTTCATGGAGGTACAAACCATTTCCTAGCTCCGCAACTGTGGACAATTTATTTAACCTGTCTGAACCTCAGTTTCATCATCTATAAAATGGGGTAAATAAATATCTACCATATTGGACTTTTTGTAAGGACTAACTAATAAAATGTATGTAAAAGTATTTGACAGAGTACGTGTTCAATAAATATTAGATATCCTTCCATTCTTTTCATTTTATTCTCATGGAGTGGAATCTACTCTAAATCTCTTCGTAAGCTTATTTTTTAAGTCTTACCATTATTGTTGCTGTTATTATTGTATTCCAAATACAGAGAGACTTACTTCCCATCCACCTCAGATAAAACAGATTTTAAGTCAAAAACTGTAAAAAGAGGAAGAAAGGGGTTATTATATAAGGGATAAAGGAATCAATGCAGCAAGAAGATAAAACAATGATAAATATATATGCACCCAAAAGCAGAGCACCCAGATATACAAAGGAAATATTATTAGATCTCAAAGGAGACATAGGCTCCAACACAATAATAGTTAGGAACTTCCACACCCCACTCCCAGCATTAGACAGATCTTCTAGACAGAAAAGCAACACAGAAACGTTGGATTTAAACTGCACTTTAGAACCTAACAGACATTTACAGCACATCCCATCCAATGTTGCAGACTAAACACGCTTTTCATAGAGACATGCAACATTCTCCTGGATAGACCACATGTTAAGTCCCCAAAAAAAGTCTGAACAAATTTAAAAGAATTGAAATTATATCAAATCTCTTTTCTGACCACAATGGAATTAAACTAGAAATCAATAACAAGATGAACTTTGAAAGCTGTACAAATAACAGGAAAATTAAACAACATGCTCCCGGATAACCAATGTTTCGATGAAGAAATGTGGAAGAAAATGTAAGACGTTTTTGAAACAAACGAAAATAGAAACATAACATACCAAAACCTATGGGATGCAGTTAAAGCAGCATTAAGAGGAAAGTTTGTAGCAATAAACACATTTAAAAAAATAGAAAGATTTCAAATAAATAACCTAATGATGCATCTCAAGGAACTACAAAAGCAAAAACAAACTACACACAAAATTAGTAGAAGAAAAAATTATAAAGATCAGAGCAGAAATAAAATTAAAACTAAAGGGAAAAAAATATCAATAAAAAGGTTGTTTTTTTAAAAGATGAACAAAATCAATAAACCAATAGCTAGATTCAGTAAGAAAAAAAGAGAAAAGACCCAAATAAAATAAGAAATATAAAAGGACATATTACCGGTACCAAAGAAATATAAAGGATCATTAGAAACTATTACAAACAACTGCACATCAGTTTACCTGCAAACTGTTTAGCCTGTGAATCCAGCAGGTTCTGTGCATATCACCATCTCTATAAACGGAGCCCCTAGAATTGTTCAGTGCACAGACCGTACAACCATACAGAGCAGCTCTGACTCTCCATCAGTATCATATTATAAAAACAGTGTATTTTATAATGTTGTTTAATGTTCTGTTTTAATAAGGTGTGATTTTTGAGTCACATCTCAATCCAAGACCCCTCTCAGTCATCATCATCGTTACGGCCTCTATATTCATTGAACATTTACTCTGTTTTCTCATTTATTCCTTATGCTGACCCCCACCAAAAGTTCTAATGGTGTTCTCGTTTCACAAATGAGAAAGGTGAGGCGTGGAGAAGTTAAGTAATTTCCAAGATTATGCTATGGAGCAAGGATTTGAATCTGGGTAAGAAGGAACCCTTTCTGAGGGGCAGTATATTCATGAAGACATAGGAGTTCATTATTTTGTTTCATCTAGAAATAATTGCTATTTGATCTACAATACTCATGGATTTTTCTGTATCAATAAATTACTACATATGATTTTGAATGTTATCACTAATATTGTCACTAATCACTAATTTTGCTTTTCAAATTACATTACTTTCTTAGTATTTTGCAATATAGACAACATTTCAATATTTGTGACACGTACTTTTTTGTATAATGGTTCATAGACAGAAGTCAGTGTTGAAAATTTCATATCATCATAGTTTCTCTTTTGTCACACGAGTAGATGTTAGCTATTTTTAAGCTGTTAGGAATCTGGCAAAACTTTGGTTATTTGGATACTAATTATATTAAAATCTATTAGCTAATCTTCCTACTTAATCTCCTCCTGCAATGGGCAGCAAAATCAAATGGATTTCCAGAGAGGACATATTGAAGCACAGATGGTTTTATGGTCTCTCTCAGGGAAGTCAAGCGCTTAGGGAAGTTGCAGCATTTGAAAGGGGAAGAGAGTTGCATCCAAGAAAGCAGTGTCAAAGCTCTAGAATCTGGGCCTAAAGCAGCAAGCCTGCAAAGGTTTTCTCAGATCAAAGTCAACACCATGTCTTTCGCTGATGGCGGCATTTAGGTCATGTTTTGAGTGTGCAGGACAGAAGCCACTACCGAAAACATAGCTTTGCTTCTCAAGTTATCAAAATGAAGACCATTCCTCTCCTCAGTGAACACATCTTCCGTGAATGAGCTGAACATATTCCACAACTTCTAATAAGTCTCAGAGCTGCGACTCCAGTGAGATCTCTCTCCTGAAACCCAGCCCCAGACAATATCCCTTCACGTGCTGAACAAAACGGTCATTTGTTTGTTACTGGAGAGAAAGAGACATGAATGCATTGCTATAGAGTTAATCTTACAGAAAATGTGTGCTTGTTTTTGGTCATGTGAATCCAAAGTGAAGTGATTTTCGTTTCCTTTGGTTTTCACCTTCTCATCTTAAGCTTTAAAAGATTTCTGGAACTCTTTAGTTATTCAGAAAGAATTTTCCTTAAATTTTGTGACTGTATGAAAGTTAAATTGCAAGTACATACATATATTTATTTTTAAACCACTTTAATTTTCTGTGCTTCTTGACAAAGCAATTTGTTGTATCTGGTCTGTCCCTAGGCTTGGGCCTTGGGTGTGGTGTTTCTCTAACTGTTTTCCTCAACCAGCCCAGGAATTAAGCTCTAAGTGCTGCATGGCACCCATTGTGCATCAACACAATGAACTAACTCCCCTTCCATGCGTCTTCCAGCGGGGAGCTAGCTGTCTGCCGTCCTTGGAGAGCTGAGAAAATAGTCAGATAATTTTCTGGTTTGTGGTTCACATAAGAAACTCCAGTTGAGAAAAGCTTCAGGGTCTCAGAAAGGTCCTTAGGAAATGTTTCGCGTGGGCCGACCAGAAATTGTGATTTTTAAAATAAGGGGTGAGTCTCACCTCTCCCTGGCCAGCTCAGCCATTCACTGCCCCCTGTCACAGAAAGCAAGAGAAACCCACTAGCCGTGGACATGATGCTAGCAGCTTACCCTTGCTCTTTATCTTCTAAGTCCTCTATAAGCACTCTCATTACCAATGTTTAGACTCAGAGTTGGGAATTTTTAAAAAGCCAAAACATCTGCAACCTTTACTTCCCTTGGAAACTTTTTTTGCTCGGAACTGGGCTGGCATGAAAGGAACGGGCCCCGTGGAAAGCTCTAGTTCCTTTTGCTTCTCTTTGGGGAGGAATGGTTAAGAGTGATGATGGCAGACACGAACGTAAGCCCAGCCCTTCACAATGGGCCCCCTTTGAAAGGCCTTTCCTTGACCCCTCGTCCCCAGGAAGAGGGAGGTTGCTAAAAGGAACATCACAAGGTTCCATGGATGAAATGTCTTTAAACTAAACCATGCACGATGACAATCAGTGGGTGGAAAAATTTCCCCCAAATCAGGACTGGCTCTCCGCCCTCCGAATCACTTCGCTGGATGCCAAGAGGTTATCTGTGAGGAACTAGGAAAGGAAGTGTATTTGAAAACATCGCTGGAACTTGTATACAACATCTTAAGGTGTTTGATCCTTTTATGAACTGTTGACAGCTCTTCGCCATTGATGTCTATGTGAGAGTTGCCAGCCAAGCAGAAGGAGGAAGCAAGGCCCGAGTGCTTGGGCACGGCGCCGCTAAGAGCTCCTTGGATCACAAGACACGAGATGGCCAGGGGCGGGGAACGGTCCAGAGCCCCACGGAAAGCTTAGGCCGCGGTCTGAGCAGTTTCATCAAAGTCTGTCCTGGCGATCCAGATGCCGTCCTCTGGGCGTGATGTTCTCTTCACTGCCAGCGTGGTCTCCATCCAAGGATCCCTGCAAATGGCAATTCCCAGGGCACTCAGAGGAGTCTGTCGGAGATGAGGATTATTAATAACCACCATGGCGCACTCAATCAGTAAACGCGCTGAATCAGGCCATCGCCCGACAAACTCTTTTGAATTTCTTTATAGCCGTGACAGTTGCTTAATTGGGATAGTAATTGTGTTTAATTGGGACATATTTAATGCTACTCTGGCCCGGGTGTCTCTCCCCCCACTGCTGCTGGGTCTGTCTGCGCTCCATAGGTTTCTCGGTATTCCCACGGAACACGCCTGATGCCGGCTGCTCTTCTGCCCCTCCCCATGCTGGGAAGTGTCTTTAAGCTGTGGCTCCTGCCTGAGCCACTATCTCTGGGATTACATTAACAAGCGATGACTCGGAGGCCCTGAGCTTAAAAATGAGTATGTCATACGGATGCACAGTACAGACTCTAGTATATAATAGATACTTATAAATCGGTAATAATGCAAAGTTACCCTCATTAGTATGGGAAAAAATAATCTTTTCCCAGACCCTGTCTGCCGTCCATTACTCCTGCCCTTAGTCTTGGTCTCTGTCTCTTTCCCGAACTCATTGCTCCCTTTCGATAGCCAGCTCCCCTTCCTAACCCAGGCTGTGTATTCCACCTGCAGCTCTGCTTACATCTCGGGACTCTGTAAATACACAGCACTTCCCCGCACCTCCCTCCTTAGCTCCTCGCGAAAGCTGACCGTCTGGGCTCCGTGTCCGTGGGCAACCCATTTCTGCGAGTTCCCACGCACGCTGCTGTAAACACACAACTGCTTTGAGCCGGTGTGGCCCGGTCACCGTTTTCATCACACACTGCCCCTCTGGCAGCCAGGCATGTCACGGCAGGACGACTCCATTTGTGCTGTGAGTTCCTAGGATCCCCTAAGGCTCACTAGTTTTCAAGTCACATTGTCAAAGTCATTCCGATGCAATAGACAGCCAAACAACAGCACAGAGTGAATAAACAACTTTTCTGAGGGCTCGTCGCCCACCAGACACTCACAGCGTGGAGAAGACCTCGAACCCTACACTTGCAGGGCCCTGTTGCAACCACCTGACCACAGTCAACAAGCATAGGGCTTCTTACAAAAGCCCGATTTCCTTCCAAAACAATCTGCTTTAAAAACAAAAAAACAAAAAACGACTTAATTATTTCTTTTGCTTCATTCAATAGGGCTCAAATTATGTTTGTTTTTTTTTTAATAAGTTTGACTCATTTTCGTATTAAATTGCTTGATCGTTTCTTTTAAGTTGGCGAGGAGTTTCTGTGCTTTGAAGTACAGTTTGGGGGGGGAGGTTTCTTATTCTCCTTAAGGGTATGACAAACTATTACATTGTCTTGAGAATTGGGAATAGACTGGATCAGAGAGGCAAGAACAAGTGGATCTCAGGGACATGATTTCTGAATAGCAATTCCCATGCGAACGCTCCGACAGTATTTCCCTTTTACTCATGTTTTTGTGTTAGTGTTTTTGTTGTGGTCTGGACTGGGGCAAAACATGAAATAGTAGATCCAGATGTGAAATTCATCTTTTGAAACTGATGTAGGGTGTGTGTGTGTGTGTGTGTCTTCTCTATCACACAAAGAGTGACTCTGGTAGATTTTAGGTTTTAAGTTATTGCACTGTAGACCTTAATTTCTCTAGTTTTAATAGTGTGTCGTGGTTCCACAAAGTCAAGAAGTTTGGAGTCAACAGATCCAAGCGTAGGTCTGACATGAGCTATTGACCTTGAACAAGCAATTCTAACTTTCGGGTTCTCCAAAAAGCAGAAACAACAAAACCTACTTCCAGGATCATCGTGAGTATTAAATGAGATTACGTCTACAGCACAGAGTGCTGAGCCCACTTGGAATGTCCCGTGGCTCCTGAGCAGGTGGAAATCTCCGCTAGCCCACCCCATGCCTAGGCAGCACCCAAAGGCTGCCTCGGCTGCTGTCTCTGTCCAAGTGCTCAATGGTGCCCCCTGCTGGGGGGAGCAGCTGACCCAAAGGCAGGATGTTTTGCAGCTTTCAGATTGAGCAGGGTTTATTACTAATAAATAATAGACAACAAATCTGTCTATGTCCTTATATAATACCCTGTACTCCATGGATATTTAATTTTTTTAAATGCCAACTGACTGGCTTGACCTAGTTGGGTGAGGCAGGCAACCCACATACAGTCCTGTTCTGCATGTGTTTCCCCCACCGCTCCATCTCCAGGACTTAGCACACCCCCCTAGACCTGCCAGTCAATCAACAGACACTTTGTTAAATGAGTGGATTAATGAGTCCAGCCACGACCTAAGAAAATGGCTCGACTTGATCTTTTAAAGTGTTGCCCTATGAAAGACTGAAGAATTCTCTGGAAAATTCACTTTCCCCTGCTTTAATAGGGTTAGAGCAGGAGAATGGCTTAATGGTAATGGCTTTGCTGCCCCCAAAATGACAGTTATTTCCCCACCGGGTGTCACTGGGTAGACCAGGGTTTCTATTTTCACTTCGAGGTAAGACGTGGATTATATATAACCTCTTTGGTTTTTAACCTTCTATCCAAACCCAAACCTCACTCCTCTACTTCCTGACTCCTGTTCACTGAGGACAAGAACAATACAAGTAGACTTTAGATGAAGCAAATTCTACAGCGGTCCCCGTGGGAGAACACTTGCTGAAATATTCGGCATAACGAGGGCACCGGTGACTCTCAGGCTACTGAGCATCTGGGATGTTTTCTAAGCTCCACGAGAGAACCATGTCAGAGAGCATTGGCAAGAACCGCTATTTTTTTTTTTTTTAATGTTCCCTACTGCACCACCAGCCAGGATGGGTGTAACTGAGTCAGAAGCCAGAAGAGCCGGAGGAGAAGGAAGGAAGCAGGGTGTGTTAGCCACATGACTAACGCGATAGGGCATATGGTTCTTAAGCAGGAAAAGACGTGTAGGCTGGACAAAAATGTAAACGCTGGTGGCGTTTAGAGTATTCGGCAGGGCTGGGAATAAAAAGCATTGTGAGTCTACTGAAAAGAAGGGGTGGCTTTGATGTGGAGCACATTTTCAACTGCAGCGGGGTTGCCATCTCTTGTGGTCGCCAAAGGAATAGTTGAAGGAAAACTAAGAGGATGTTCTCTGCTTACGGGTGGCCTGTAAGGGCAAGAATCCCAAGTGTTTCTCAAGTTGAAGGAGGAGACTCCGTGAAGAATCTTTAATGGAACCCATAAGCTCCATCAGTAGCCACGGAGTAAATACCGCCAGGCCCTTCCAGCAACTGCTGCAGCTCCAGTTTCACGGCTGACGACGGCTGACAACCTCTGCGCAGTGGGTGCAGCTGAGGCGTCTGCGAGATGCCCCTGGCCACCTGCAACACAGACTTCCTTAGCCATCATGTCATCCTCAGCCGGGGTCTCAAACCGGGTCCGCACAGCCTCAGAGAAAGGACAGATCGGCAGCTCTCCTACATCTGATTGTCACTCGGGAGAAGGTGGGGAGAAGCATGATGCTGAGGTTGGAAAGTAGCTTGGCCAGTGGGAAGTCGCATGTGGGGCTCAGGTCACAGCGGCCTGAGCAGGAATCCAGGCAGCCCTCCCTGTCCCCGTCCCCACGTCCGGATCCTACCGAGCAGGGATGGAAAACATGAGGGGGGAAAACATAAAAAAATTAACAATACAATAATAAAAAGTAATAGAAATAAAAAACAATACAGTAAGGCCGGGCGCGGTGGCTCACGTCTGTCATCCTAGCACTCTGGGAGGCCGAGGCGGGAGGATGCCTCAAGGTCAGGAGTTCGAGACCAGCCTGAGCAAGAGCGAGACCCCGTCTCTACTAAAAATAGAAAGAAATTAATTGGCCAACTAAAAATATATAGAAAAAAAAAATTAGCCGGGCATGGTGGCGCATGCCTGTGGTCCCAGCTACTCGGGAGGCTGAGGCAGGAGGATTGCTTGAGCCCAGGAATTTGAGGTTGCTGTGAGATAGGCTGATGCCACGGCACTCTAGCCCGGGTGACAGAGTGACACTCTGTCTCACAAAAAAAAAACCAATACAGTATAAAACTATTTACATGGCATTTACGTCGTATTCGGTATTGTAAGCAATCTCGAGATGGTGCAAAGTACGCTGGAGGCTGTGCGCAGGTTGAATGCAACCACTGGGACACGGGACAGCAGGGGCTTGCGCATCTGCAGGTTTCGGTACCACAGGAGGTCCTGCAACCAGTCCCCCAGGATACCGAGTGTATATTCCGACAGTATATTCAGGCCGTGTGAACAAGAGAAAAGAGCCCGGCAGTCGGGTTTCGGGGTGCCTGGGTTTTCTTGTAGCTCACTTACTACCCAGCTCTGCGACCTCAGCTGATCATTAGAACTTCCTGCATCTCAGTGTCTCCCCGGGAGGGCGGAAACAGGTCATTACCACGGCCTCCACAGCGCCTCGGTTCTGATTTAGCGCAAGGTCATGAGTTTCATTCTTGCTTCTGTGTGTAAACGTGCGCACGTTTTCATTCCGCCCCGTGCCTCAGTTTCCCCACCTGTAAAGTGAGTTAGTCATACCAGTTTTACAGTCTTTGGAGAACTTACAGATGAAAGGTATTATGCAATATGAACTATTATCAAAGCCTTAAAGGCAATTATAGTAATTTAACTTTTCAACATCTCTGAAGATGAGTCCCTGGGAGTTTTCACACAAGTAAACGTGATTTGCTTTTTATCTCGCCACAGTTACCTCAACTCCATTCTGGCCAGTTGGAGTTGGTGTGCTTGTTCCTTTCCCTTCCTCTTGTAAAACTCTCCTCTCAGGGTGACCGTCTCCTACAGAGGAGCTGGTGGAGCGGGGGTTTGAGTCGGGACCTAGCATTTGCTCTGACTTTGCTGTTGACAGCAGGTGTGGCCCTGAGCGAGTCATGTCTTCTGTTTGAGCCTTTGCGTCCTGGTCTCCAAAAGACAAGCTTAGGCCAGATCATCTCAGTGATACCACCCAGTGCTAAAATATGATTTTAGAGAAGCGTCCGAATGTTCGAGACGGTGGAGAAAAGGCTGATCATGTCTGTGGAGTGCTCCATCCTATAAATGCATCAGGGTTGAATTTACAATGACCAAAAGTGCGGCGCTTAGAGTGGCGTGCTCTGCAGTCCTTTGTTCAGCAGCGTTAAAGGTTTACTTCCTAAAATAGTACCAGTGTGCTGCAGGGACGGCGGCATCTGCGTAAACCGGGTCCCAGCTCCAAGACCGCACACCACTCTTACTGTGGAAACGTTCAGAGGAGAAGGAAACAAGAAAGAGAAGTCGGGATTTCCACGTGTCGTCTTGCAGCTTGCGTTCAGGTGTGCTCGTATTTAAAGCAAATAAGTTGCACTTAAAATGGAAAACAACCTTGTTTATCTTTGAATGTCTGCGGTGGGGAGTAGTTCTAGTTGGTTTTCTCTCCCAGGCGCCATCCGCCCCGATCTAAGGAGCTGGTCTGTGCTGTCAGCCACTCCCCTGGCTCTGCATGTCTTTCACAAGTTCCGCCGGGCACCCAGCACAGGCTTGGAGGCTTCCTCCGGGTTTCCAGGAGCTGTTCTTACTAGTGAAGCAGAAAGACCTCTCTTCCCGGCCTACGGCTGCAGCCATAGATGGGAGATTTTATAGATTAGACGAAGTGTCCCCATATCCTCTCTCTACTCGCTGTGCCTCTCCCCCAGAACATGCACCCCAGTTTCCCTGCAGCGGGAAGCCTGGGCAGCCCTGGGCGGTATCTGTGCCTCACGCGGAGTGCGCTGCTCCGTGATCTCTCCGCCCGGACCAGGGCACCCCGGGATGCCAGGTCAGGGTTTTCAGAGGTGTCACCCACTGTTTCTCCCTTGCATGTCACAGCAGGAAGAGGCCCCGTTACCTCTGGTAGTACATCCTCATTTCAAATCCTACATGGCAGAGGATGTTCCCCATCCCTGAAGTTCACTCTAGAACGTTCTATCCAGAGACTCAAGTGATTTGTTTGCCGTTTCCTTCTTGCCTAGTTTCCTCTTCTGGAAAATCGAGATACTGAGGAAGGGCTCAGAACTTCTTCTGGAGGAAGAGATTTCTTTGGTTTATGATTACAAGCGTCCATCCCTTAAAACTCAGTGCTCAGAAGTTGAAATCACAGAGTTTTTTCAGAATGGATGCAAGTCTGTCATTTGATTGTTCTACCTCAAGAGCAAAAGGCCTGAGGATAGGGAGAGTTAGTTGTTAGGCTGCTGGAGTCATAAAAACTATTTTCCTTACCTTGACTGAGTGGGGAGATAGAACGTGGGCCGTTGGAGGAAGCTGGAGAGTTGCATTGGTTAGGACTCTCTGGCTGTAAGTGACAGAGACCCCAAACTGAACGCAAGGAAGTGCTCTTTATAGACGCTCACAACCAAATCACAGAAAGGCAGCCACGGAGCCGACCTCAGCATCAGCCAGACCCAGGGACTTGAGCACCGCCAGGAACGTGGCTTCTCCTTCCCTTCTCTCACCTGGCTTCAGCCTCAGGCTGGCTTCTTGCTTCCTGGCTCTTTTTCGTGAAGGGGGAACATGAGAACAGGCAGCTGGGAGCTATGGAACCACGGAGGCTGCAACGGCACGGGCTCGTAGCAGTGATCTGGTTCCACCTTTCAAGCGTGGAAACTGATGAGCAGAAAGGTCCACTGATCCTCTTAAGGTGACAGATGGCAGGTGTCCACACACAGATCACGGACTGTGTGCAGTGCTCCTTTACAGCTTGCGTCTCATTTCCAGCTAATTTCTCGCCTAAAATGCACACTCTGTAGATCCATAGTTTCTGCCCGTTGCTAGTTTGGATACGGTAAAGAGACAATGCGGCAGTTAGCATTTACCGGACGATTGTCCACTGGCCTCGTTTGTAGACAGATTACTACTGTCTGGCAGTGGGAATGATTCAGCTGATAAAACTCTCAGAATCTTGAATTCAAAAGCAACAGAAACACAGGTTAATCATTTAGAAGATGTAACCTGGAGTATTTAAATCATTTAATAATTCTGAAATAAAAAATAAGTTATGTAAGAATAAAAAAAAAAAAACTCTTCATTAACACTGACTGATTTCAGTTATCCTTTATGTGATATAACTGAAAATCAAATGTCCTTAGTAAATAATTAGGCTTACAGGTTGTATTTTCTGCACCATTTGTTTTTTGTCCAAGATGGTTTCTAGCCCATGGACTCTGTCTTCATGACTGGGTTTCATATGATTTATTTGATTTTATCAAATTAGTTGACATGCCGATATTCGTGTTTTTGTGATCCTAGACGTCTTGCATTTCATGCAGAAATTCAGGCTCCTTTGGACACTGATACGTGCACAAAAAAAAAAAAAGAAAGAAAGAAAGAAAGAAATTTAGGCTCTTTATTGGAATATTTTGAGCCAAACAGAACTGGGTTTAAATTCTAGCTCTGTCACGTTTTAGCTCTGTGTCCTCGGGCAATATTGCCAGGTTCTCACCTATAATATGGACATAGTATCTGTTAGGGTCCACAGAGGACTCATTGGGATCAGATATGGAAAGGTGCGTTCCATGTATCAGACCTCAGCGACTGTCAGTTTCTTCTTCCTTTCTCCCAATCAGGACAAAAAGCCTTCAGTTAAGTAGAGAACTATACTTTTAAAAGTGTCCTGAATTGGTTCAAAATACATAAACTGTCCATAAAGTTGTCATAAAATAACAAATAATGAGATAATATGCAATATCTAAAAACACTTTGAAAAGGTAATAAGTATGTTTACATAGATTATCAGATATAATTTCGGAAGCATCACAAGGAGAAATAAAAGCACATATTTCGCAACTCAAAATTTCAGAATGTGTTTCAGGATGTTGAATTGAGTACTACTCTTGCTTCTACAAGAAGAAAGGAGGAAAAAAATGGAGAAAAAAAGAAAATAAGAAGGAACATTAACTGGCAAATGTCCCCTATAGCTAGTCTTCAAATGTTCAAGAAATGATCATTTTGAAAGTAAAGATAAACAACATCCTTGAAGGTGCTTTGAAATCTAGAAAAATAATATATTTTCTTCCATTCATTATGATTAGTTATAGTCATGTAAAATAAAGGTTTATGGTGATGGTTTTAAAAAAAAAAATAAGTATGGGCAAATGTTGGTGCTGTTGTAAGTATCATTATTATGCTACTGGTAAAAGGAAAAACAGTCAGGTAGGACTCCGGTGAAGCGGGCTTCAGGCTGTAAGTTACCCTGATTCCACAGGCAGGGAAACAGAAGGTGGAAACATGCACGATGTGAAAAATCGGAATGGGTGACCATCCTATTTATTATCATTGGTCAGGGTAACCTCCTGAGTCTGTCTCAGCTAAGGCGGTTCTGAAGATAATAAAATGTTTCTTGGGGTACCTAAGGGACACCCAGGGGAGGCTGTCGGGTTGGCAGGTAGAGACAGGCTTGCGAAGTGCAGAAGGGGCCAGTTCACGGCACACAGTCAGCGTCCACGAGGCGGAAATAACTGCTACCGATTGCTGTCGGGGGTCCCGGGCTGGAGAAGGTCTCTGCATCTGCAAAGTAGATTGTAAATACATCCTTTTTTGATCCTGGAACACAGGAACAAGTAGGGAGCCAGGATAGACCCCTTGCCCTCTAGTCTGAAGCCAGACAGTAGCTCATAAAGAGGAGAGCTTTCCCTGCCAGGTGAGCACGGTGCGGCAGGGGAAGGCCTTCTGCAAACTGATAGAACGTCAAACACGAGAAGGCTGTTTGTAAAAGCCACAGGGATCGTGCTGGGGAAACAAGGCGGGGAGACATGCAGAGAGTGAGGAGCCCCCGCCCCTCGTGTTTCCCTTGCTTACGCGTCACCTGTTCCCAGCCATTCACGTCCAGAGAACGGAGATTTCATCCAAATTGGGCTGCCCTCGTCTTTTAGTGCCACTTTGCTCGAAGCAGTGAACACGTTTGTGGACACTGTCTCGTTACAGCCTTCTACGTCGCGTTCCAGACCCCCCGGCATCACCTTGATGACAGCACACCTGTTGGCCTGACTCTCGGCCGCTGGAGCGGGCTGCTCTTCTAAGAGCCCCCGTGGCCATCTGCCTCTGTGCTTGGACCGTTGTGCCACAAACGACCCTGTCTCAAGCTCCTGCTCCCCCCACGCGCCCCCCAACCCCAGCCCACTCTCTTTGCAACTCCCAGGACCGTGGGGCAGGTGCCTCTCCTCCTGCCCTTGCCCTGTCGGCCCGCCTGCGGCGGAGGAGAGCAAGGTCCCGGCCGGAGTCAGTGCCACCGCCCCAGCTTCCGTGCCCTGCTTAGAAATCTAACGATCTGGGAATGATGCGACTCAGGGGTTCGGGAAAGGGACGGCAGAGGGTGCCGCAGGGTCTCGTGCGGAGCCCGGGAGTCTCCCCGCTTTGGCCAGAATCCAGCCCCGCGGGGTGACGCCCTACACGACCAGCAGTCGCAGGTGGCCGTCGGGAGGGTGTGCAACGAAACCGAGGCCCCATCCGGATCCTGGCGAACGCGTGTCGGCCTCTGCCTCACGGCGCTCTCATACACACGTCAGGTGGGTGCGGCAGAGAGGCCAACAAGAAAGTCGCTTTGGAGATCGCAGACGCTTTTTCCCAGAGTAGGTGCCACACTGTAGGAAGGAAACGCTCTGGGTGCCGGAGAAGCAAACAAACAACGCAAGTTTACATCTATTGCGGTTAGATAACTCCTGTAAATAACTGGATAGCTAAACCGCGGCTAGAATATAAGTCACCTGGTGAGATTGCTGCTACTCCTTCCATGTCATCACCAACACTTGATAAATCTCTAATTTAGTTCCATGTGAAATCACAGGAGGTTCTGAGAACCACACTTTCCCTGAAGCCTTTTGGTCTTGACACAAACATACACCTGTCCAGGACACAGGTGTGCATGTGTGTTATGTTCCAAGGCCAGGACACAGGTGTGCATGTGTGCTATGTTCCAAGGCCAGGACACAGGTGTGCATGTGTGCTATGTTCCAAGGCCAGGACACAAGTGTGCATGTGTGTTATGTTCTAAGGCCAGGACACAGGTGTGCATGTGTGCTATGTTCCAAGGCCAGGACACAGGTGTGCATGTGTGCTATGTTCCAAGGCCAGGACACAGGTGTGCATGTGTGCTATGTTCCA
>CAUYPO010129455.1:0-10991 GCA_963574435.1 Cheirogaleus major | reverse complement strand
TTCATCCCTTCTAAAATACAGATTTTATTTTCACATATAAACAGCTCTGAAATCTAGTAACTACACAAAGGCTGTTGGCCAGGGGGTAGTTGTGAAGTAGTTGTCATTGCTGACACCTTCTGGTAAGATCAAGAAAGTGCCAGCATCAAAACTCAAGCAGTACCTTGGAAAAAAGTCCAGAGACAATAGCTGAATATTTTTTAAAGAAATGCTGAGGCCTGGTGTGGTGGCTCAGGCCTGTAGCCCCAGCTACTCTGGAGGCAGAGGCAAGAAGATCACTTGAGCCCAGGAATTTGAGGTTGTAGTGAGCTATGATGATGCCACTGCACTCCATCCAGGGCAACAGAGCAAGACTCTTGTCTCTAAAAAAAAAAAAACAAAAAAGCTGCATCATTGATATTCTTAATTCACAAAGGATAGTATATTGACACACACACACAGATGACTGAGTCAAAAAGTGATTCAGAAGAGTTGAATTCTAAATGTGAAGATGTTTTAGAAATATATTGACCAATTTATTCCTTATATTTTTCTTTTTCATGTTTGTATATGAGTAATATGCTATCAATATACATTTAAATAAGTCTTTTAATAAAAGAACTCTTTAATAAAGTTATAGAAAGCATTTTATCATGGTTTAATTGGTAGTATTTTTTAGTGATACAAAAAATGATTAGATTACAATCAAAATCTAGATTTGATATAATATAGTATTTCTGAATGATAGAACTGGATGGTTTGTTTATTCTTTAAACTTTTCCACATGGCTTAATTTTATAATGTTATGATTAATACATATATTTAATATATAATAACTGTATAAAATACATATAATATGTGGCATATAAAATATATCATTTCTATATTATAAATACACATGTTATATAATGAATATGTAAACTTTTCCATATGGCTTAATTTCATTATGGGCTCTTTAGTATAATAACTGGTACCGTGTTTCTCTGAAAATAAGACAGGGTTTTATATTTATTTTTCCTCAAGAAGACACCCTAGGGCTTATTTTCAGGGGATATGTTATTTTTTAAGTACGGTACAACAATCTACATTTATTTTTTATTTATTTATTTTTTTTGAGACAGAGTCTCACTCTTTGCCCAAAGTAGAGTGCTGTGGCGTCAGCCTAGCTCACAGCAACCTCAAACTCCTGGGCTCAAGCGATCCTTCTGTCTCAGCCTCCCGAGTAGCTGGGACTACAGGCATGCGCCACCATGCTGGCTAATTTTTTATATATATTTTTTAGTTGGCCAATTAATTTCTTTCTATTTATAGTAGAGACGGGGTCTCATTCTTGCTCAGGCTGGTCTTGAACTCCTGACCTTGAGCGATCCTCCCGCCTCGGCCTCCCAGAGTGCTAGGATTACAGGTGTGAGCCACCACGCCCGGCCTCGAATAACTTTTAAATTGTCAAATTATGATTGTGCAAATATATGTGCACACACATAATGCTCAAATTTGTTTTCTACCATTGTGCTCTTTCAGAATTAAGTATCTAAATTCCAAAAGCATGGATATAGTTACACATGCAGCTATAGATTCATGTATAAATATGCAGACATAGGCCTTGGTGGGTTGTTTTTATATAACTTGCATTTTAAGTATGCAAGGATATATGCCAAACTGCTTCACTCTAACCAGATCTAAAAAGTGTTTATTTTTAGGAAATGGCCAAATGATTTTATTTTGTTGGTTTTTTTTTTTTTTTGGGGGGTCATCTATATTTTCTTTCTTCTTGTCTTTCTCTTTCTTTCTTTCTGAACATTATTTGTTTTCTACTAGTTTTAAAAATAAATATAGACTTGGATTGAATTTTCACAAAAAAAGATGAAATAATTGGTGAAGCAGTCACGAAACTGACCTCTGGCGTCCAGATTGTGTATTGTCTCTTTCAGAGCCAGTTGAAGTTAGGCAAGTAGCCCCCAGCCACCAAGGGCTAATGCAATTTGGCATTTATTTCACTTCCTTAATGAAAAATAGTTACAGGTGTTGCCCCAGGCTACTTACCACACAGCAATCCACTTCCCTGCAGGCCTCTTGTCTTGGCTGCCAGGCACTGACATAAGCAAAGAGGGTCAGAAAAGCCAGCAGGCTGTGAGCCCTGTCATGCTTTCTCCTTCCCTAGTAAATACAGTAGCTCTTGGGTTCTGATTTGACTCTGCTCCACCGAGCATTTCGCAGTAAAAACGAAGAGAAAATGTGTTTTGTGTGAGAAATTTGTTTTGGTGATTAATGATGGTGGTTTCAGCAGATATAAAGGTTCTCATTGAGTACTGTCAAAGCAGGATCAACCCATACAGTTGTGCAGAATGTGCACTATACAATTCTACGGTGCAGTATTCACCTTCAGGTCCTTTTAGAGGTGAATGATTTTTCCAGCAGATGGCAGTAAAATTGCTTGAGAAGAAGAATGGCTTTTTAAAATTCATACAAAGGTGCCATTTGAAAGAACAGGCAGGGTTGCAACCACACAAACGGTTTGTACACATCCACCTTTGCGAAAGATCTGAGGTTTGCTCGCCCTTGCAGAACTCCTCTTTAGGATCCTCAGCTATCACTGGCTTGAGCTGCTGCAGTCTCCGATCCTTACTGAACCGTTACCTTCAATTCAGTTGGCCCTGGGTTTTGCTCAGTGTCTGATCAATGATGGAACTTTCAGAGATGCACTGAAGACTTCTCTGCCAGCAAAGAGCAGTGTTTATCGCATGTTGTTATTACCAATTGGGCAATTAAACTGTAACACTGCTTTTTTAAACCTAAACCTTTTTAATTGAAACATAGTGTACATTTATAAAAATTAAGAAATCATAAGTGCACAGTTCAATGAGTTACTGCACAGTGGACACATCCATTTAACACATCCATTTACCATGCAGGACAAAAAATAGACTGTTAGCCAGATATGGTGACATGTGCCTGTAGTCCTAGCTACTTGAGAAGCTGAAGTGGGAGGATTGCTTGAGCCCAGGAGTTTGAGGCTGCAGTGAGCTATGATTATACTAGTGGGCCCCAGCCTGGGTGATAAAATGAGACTCTATCTCTGAAAAAAAAAATTTTTTTCAAGAATTTAAAAAAATATAGAATCTTACAAGACCCCTAAAGCCCCTCCTGGAACTCTTCCCAACCACTAATCCCTTCTTCCTTCCCAAAGGTAACCACTATACTGACTTGTAACACCAGTAGATTAATTTTGCCTATTTTTGCCCATATATACATGGAATCGCACAATATTTGCAAGATTTATTCACATTGGGGTTGTTGCATCATGTGACTAGACAACAATTTATTTGCCCGTTCTGCTGTTTATGGGCATTTGGATTATTTCCAATAAAGGATTATTAGGAATAATGACACTATGAATCTTAACTCAATCACTTATGACCTTAGGCAAGTTACTCAACTTCTCTGTGCTTCATTTTGCTTAATCATAAATATGTTAATAATAGCATCTAATTTGTTAGGCTGCTGTAAGTTTTAAACCATGTAATGTGATGCACCAAGCATAGAATCTGTAATCCCGCTAGTGTTCAATAACAGGAAGGTGCCTGTTGGTATTAGGCTTCGATTCCACGTCCCTATATTCACACAATGCAGGGAGGTGTCACCTCTCATTTTAGCTTCCACAATGCTTTGCCCCAGTAGAACTAATCACATGTGCCCTGGCTCCCGATTGTTGGAATGAAATGAAGGAGTACATAGGATTACTTGATTCTTTCCCCTGTAAGCCAGCCCTTACCTCGTACTGTCCTGAGTTGCTACAGCCACAGCAAAAGAATCTATTATAGCTCTAGTCACCGATCTTAGGAAAAAATATTTCAATTTCTTTTTGGAGTTTTAGTTTTAATGATTAATGTGAAAAATGCAAGATGAAAACTATTTGCTTTCATCAACTGCACCCCAGGGACTATCTTTGAATATAAATCTTTGGAGACATGATTGATTATTTCCTTGGGATACACACTTAATAGAGAAATTATTGTATCTAAGCGCCTGGCACATTTTAAATGAATTTGATGCCTTTTCCCAAGTTGCTCTGTCAATTAACCTGTGCTTTGGAAAATAGAAAGCTGGGGAAAGTTTTTTCTCACTTTTTTTTAAAGATTAGACATATATTGAAAGCTTGAAAAGATTGCTAGGTTCAATTATATAAAATGAAAATCTTCTGTACATTTAAAAACAACTCAAACAAATAAAAATTTTCTTCTATTCTTACCATTACCGATGGCCAAGAATTCTGTTTTGTTTTGCTTTGTATTCATGTAATATGAATCACTCTTGAAATAAAACATTTTTATATGCCTATAACTATTGGTATTTTTATTTTGTGAATTTTCTACTAATGTCCTTTAGTGATTATCTATTAGAATATTGTCTTATTTGTTTATAAAAGTTGCCATATACTAACCCAAATGCTTTACCAGTTTGTCACTTGCCTCTTAACTTAGTTGGGAATTAATAAAGTGTAGCACATATCTTATACAGACTTGGTTTATTTCCACATTTAAAGCCTGATTCTGCCACTTTGTTTTGTATCTTTAGGCAAGTTCTTTATCCCCCAACCCTGTGCCTCAGTTTCCTTTTTAGTAAATGAGGATTATAATATATTTCATAGAGTTGTCGTGAGGAGTAAATGAAATAATACTTCCGAATAACTGAGGACAGTGTCTAACATAGTAATCAATTCTAGACAGGATTATTTTTATTTGTCTATGTTTTTCTATATACAAAAGATTTTTATCTTAAATAGGTGAATCTAGCAATCTTTCTCTTGAGCCTTCAAGAGGATTTTAAGTTTTTAAAAAAAGGAAAGAGAGAACTTCCTACAGCTTTCTATTTTCCAAAGCACAGATTAACTGGCAAAAATTTACAGCTACTTTGTTTTATTGCTAATTCATACAGATTTAAAAGAATAAAAGGCAATCTATCTGATAATTAATGCCACTAAATTGTACACTGAAAAATGGTTAAAATGACAAATTTTATGCTATATGTTATACCAGAGTTTTTAAAAAATGTATAATGTGATATACCAAAAACCATTGCATTGTGCACATTAAGTAGGTGATCTGTATATGAATTTATATCTCAATAAAGCTTTTTTTTTAAAAAAAAAAAACCTATCTGAAAAAAGTAATGTCTGCCTAGAATAAGTAATTTTGCTATTTCCAAATGAAAGAGCTATTAAATAAGAATTACTCTGCATTGTGATTCATTCATTTGACAAGTATTTGCTGATCACTCACTCACAGCTAAGCTTGTACTAGGCCCTGGAAGTTCACTGGTCTCCAGAATAGTCATGGAACATGTAGTAAAGGTGTGAGGGACCGATGTTAAACAAACTAATCCCAAACGAACGTTCGGTTACAAATCTGAAACGTGCTGTTATGGAAAACTGAAGATGACTATGTAATGAGAAAATAATTTAGACAAGGGGTCAGGAAAGGCCTCTTTGAGGAAGTGAAGCTGTGACTTACAGGGAGAGTGGGATTCTTCCAGGAAATTTTTTCAGTGCATGCCATGAACATTTTATAGAAATAATGAACAGCTTATAGTGACAGTGAATTTTGTGGAAATAGCAATAACGAAAACAAATACTCTACTAATTTTATTAAGAAGACATTTATATGAACTATTCTGATAAATATTACTCCTATTCATTTATGTGAATCTCTGATAAATGACACTGTGTGCAATAAATGTTCTATGTCAGTACTTCTTAGACTTTTTTTTTTTTGAGACAGAGTCTTACTGTGTTGCTCCGGCTAGAGTGCCATGGTGTCAGCCTAATTCACAGCAACCTCAAACTCCTGGGCTCAAGCAATCCTCTTGCCTCAGCCTCCTGAGTAGCTGAGACTACAGGCATGCACCACCATGCCCAGCTAATTTTTTCTATATGTATAGAAAATATATATATTTCCCGCCCGGCCTCTTCTTAGACTTTAATGTGCCTATAAGTTTACTTGAGGATCTTACAAGTTGCAGACTCTCACTCAGGGTCTGCACTGGGGCCTGAGATTCAGGGACACTCACGACGATTGTCAGGGGACTGCACTTAACGAAGGAACACAGGCACCCGAATTAAGCAGACATGTCAGGATTGTTGAATTATTTTGCAAACTCTCTCTGTTTATTTTCAGTTCAAGCAAGTTTGCTGCTGTTGGATTTCATAAAGCGTTGACTGATGAACTGGCTGCCTTAAAAAGAACTGGAGTCAAAACAACATGTCTCTGTCCTAATTTCATAAACACTGGCTTCATCAAAAATCCGAGTACCAGGTAAGCTGAGACAGAAATTGAGACAGAAGGATTGGAGGTTGCTATGAATATCAGCTATTTTGTGGGTTTTCCTAAGCATTTTAATCCCTGAAACACCTCATATCCGATGCCTTTAGTTCATCTTGATTTCAGCTTCTGCGGGGTTGTAGGAAAACAGGTGGAGACACAGAGAGAGGAAGAGAGGGAAAGAATGACTGTAAAAATAAATATGAATGACACGGGTAAACTTGCTAACCCATCTTCTTTTTCTTCCCCTAAGCAGTGTTTCTCAGACTTAAATATACATACATGTCACCAGGAGTGATTGGGAACCGTGTAGGGGCCCCAGCTCCAGATATGTTGATTTCCTGGGTTTCACTGGGGAAGGATGGTGGGGAAGGGAGCCTGGAACTCTATGTTTAAAAAGCATCACAGGTGATTCTGATAGAGATAACCCAGGACTACAATATGGAAAACATTTCCCTTTGGTAATCTAGAGATTATTCTCCAAAATGAGTACCAGACCATAGACTTTCCTTGGTTAAAAAAATAAAATCTTAAAAGATTGGTTTGAGGATAATATTTAATGTTTCCTCTCTTTGGGAATAGCTTTCATGTCTTTGTAAACATGTTTTAAATTCCAACATTATAGAAAAAAACAAATCAGAAAGTTTCTTTTTAAATTTCCTTAAATCCCTCTATCCAATGGAAGCCACTCTTAACATTTTAATGAGTATCCTTCTAGACATCTCTCTACATATAGGTCCAATGTCTAAATATTGTATAACTGGTGTATACTACACATGAGGTTCTGGGGCAGGAAGTATACTGCTTACTTCCCTTAGCATTATGTTGTGGGCATCTTTTCATGTCGATCAAGTACAGAGTTTCTCATAAATTGTATTGATCATTGGGAGCAATAGTGTCTCCTAGTAATGATTTGAAGGTTGTTTTCAATTTTCTAGATTTATAACATAGCAAAGCTGTAATAAACATCCTTATACACACATAATTTCACATTTGGGTAATTATCTCCTTCAGTTAGATCCATGAATGGGGATTGCTGGGTCAAAGGATATACAAATTTTGAATATTCCTACATATTGCCAAATTCCCCTCAGAAATGTCATACCAACTTGCCCTCCTCCCTACAGTGAGAGGAGAGCATGGCACTATACTTCACCAGTCTGCCTTCTGCTAATCTTTTAATCATTGCCAATTCAATACATGAAGAATACTTTTTATTTTTATCCTGATGACTAGCTAGACGAAAGTGTCCGCATGTGGTTTTTGGTCTTTTATGAATTGCCTATTTCATGGCCTTTGTTCACTTTTTTCTATTGAGCTATAGAAGTTAAATTGATACAGAAGAAAGAGCTCTTTGTACATTCCAAATATCCCTTTATATGGCACATCTGTTGCTATTTGTCTTTAAGCCTATTTTAATTTAGTTTTGCATTAAAATTTCTCAGAGATTTTTTTCCCTTCATGGCCTTTAGGTTCTATGAGGGATTTAGAAAGGTCATTCTTGTCCCAAGTTTATGGAAATATCTATCTATATTTTATTCTAATATATATTTTATGATTGCACTTTTCACATTTAAATCTTTCCTCCACCAAAATTTACTTTGATTTAAGCAGTGAGGCTGGGTGCGGTGGCTGACACCTATACTCCTAGCATTCTGGGAGGCTGAGGTGGGAAGAGTGCTTGAACTCAGGAGTTCAAGATCAGCCTAAGCAAGAGCAAGACCTCTTCTCTACAAAAAATAGAAAAATTAGCCAGGCATGATGGCGCATGCCTATAGTCCCAGCTGCTCGGGAGTCTGAGGCAGGAGGATCGCTTGAGCCCAGGAGTTTAAGGTTGCACTGAGCTGTGATGCCACCACTGCTCTCTACACAGGGTGACAGAGTGAGACTCTGTCTCCAAAAAATAAAAAACAAAAATAAGTGAGGTCATAGTACAGTTTCATTGTTTTTCCCAAATAGAGTTTTTCTGCACTATTTATTAAATTAATACATCATTTCCCTCATCGATTTGAAATTTATAATAAGTTCGCATATTTACTAGACATACTTTGAGATGCTCTATTCTATTGTATTGATGAGATTCAATTTTTTTTTTTTTTTTTTTGAGACAAAGTCTCACTGTGTTGTCCAGGCTAGAGTGAGTGCCGTGGTGTCAGCCTAGCTCACAGCAACCTCAATCTCCTGGGCTCAAGCGATCCTACTGCCTCAGCCTCCCGAGTAGCTGGGACTACAGGCATGCGCCACTATGCCCAGCTAATTTTTTCTGTATATATTTTTAGTTGGTCAATTAATTTCTTTCTATTTTTTAGTAGAGACGGGGTCTCGCTCAGGCTGGTTTCGAACTCCTGACCTTGAGTGATCCGCCCGCCTCAGCCTCCCAGAGATGAGATTCAATCTTTAAGTTCTATTCTGCCCGCTTGACGTTTCTTCTTCTTTCCCCTAATTCAGCTGCCTTAGGTGAAAATGTATTTGAAATTAATGAGGAATATTCAATGTGGCCACTTGAAAGGATAGCAGCTTCTATTTTAAATACACCTTAGTGTAAATCATTCCACAGGTAGGCAGGATGGAAAGCCAATATTAGGCAGTAATTTTGGAGCTGTCCAAAGATCTCAAGCCCCCCAAATTCTATCAAATAGTCATAAAAATCTATTTTAAGAAATTTAAGAAATAATTTTATTAGAAAACAAAAGTAAATATATTTTCTTCAAGAATATCAATGCTTAAATTCATCTATTAATATATCAATCAAGAAAACCCTTTAGTGGGGTGTAGGGGTGCACACCTGTAGTCCCAACTACTCAGGAGGATGAGGTGGGAGGATCCTTGAGCCCAGGAGTTTGAGGCTTCACTCTCTCCAGCCTGGGTGACAGGGCAAGACCCAGGTTTTTAAAAAAAGAAAAGAAAGAAAGAAGGAAAGAAGGAAAAAGAAAAAAGAGGAAGGAAGGAAAAGAAAGAAAAAAGGAAGCAAAGAAGGGAGGGAGGGAGAGAGGAAGGGAGGGAGGGAAAGAAAAAGAAAAAGAAAGAAAACTGTGATTGGACCCTGAAAAGAGAAGAAGTTAAGGAACAAGTATTTGGGGTTGGGAAGGGGAGCTGTGGAGGAGAAGAAAGGGTAAGAGTTCACTAAGACTGAAAGCAGGTGTGGAAGATAAAGCTTGCCAATTTACATCTTTGAGTCTAGTTTTTAACACAGACTGTTTTTCAGTAGTTACAAATACACACCATATTTTTAAAAGTTATAATTGAATTTTTTAACCTCGCCCCAGGACGAGGCTATGCAGAGCTAACCCTAACGCGGGCAAGAGTGCCCTCTCATGGTGAAACTCTACTAGTACAGTTATAAAACAATGGTGA
This sequence comes from Cheirogaleus major, assembly GCA_963574435.1. Lineage (NCBI taxonomy): Eukaryota > Metazoa > Chordata > Mammalia > Primates > Cheirogaleidae > Cheirogaleus > Cheirogaleus major. Next base: position 1,341 of record CAUYPO010129455.1, on the reverse strand, counting down.
AGCTTGCTGTGGGCGGAACTGTGAATAAAAGGCCACACCTGTAGCTCTGACCCGGGCGGTGCAAAGGCAATATATGTAACCTCAATGTTTGTACCCCTGTAATATTCTGAAATTAAAAAAAAAAAAAAGCTAATGTGATTCTAGCCCAAGCACAGAATATAAACCTGGCAAAGTTCAGCCACACGAACCCCTTTGAGGCTAAGCCGATACTAGAGTGGACCACAAAGGTGACATTTGTTTTGATGTAGAAACTTGGTACTTCTATTTAGGAGAAAGAAAGAGCGTACCCTAACTGAACACATGTTTATATTTTAGACTAAATAAGTCATTTTCTTAAACCTTACAACAGTTCTTTGAGGCAGGAGTTATTAGTCCTCTTCAGTAGACGAGAGTTATCTGAGGCTTGGAGAGATTAAGTTACTTGCCCATAAGTAAAACTGAGATTGGATCAAGCTACACGAGCCTTTCTGAATTAAGAAACTTGAACCAACCTGTAAATGGCTGAATTCCACATAAAGTTTAATTTTAATGTTGGAACTTAAATTCTCTATTATAGCACATCTAAAATGTAGTTTATTGGTTCGTGTATTTATACATCTAACACACTGCAAGGAAACTGGTTTACTGTAAAGGTATAACACAGCCTAATCTGAGTTCATTGGAGTTAAATGTAATCAGGTATTCTGAATATATTTTTGAAAGCTGAGTTATTTTTGTTAAATAAACTTGGATATCAATAAATAGTTTTGTTAAAAACATTTATCGAAGGCAGCTGTAAATTTCCCTCTGAGAACTACTTTCAGTGCACCCCATAATTTTCTTTCTTTCTTTCTTTCTTTTCTTTTCTTTTCTTTTCTTTCCTTGTGCTGTTAAGGGGGATACCCCATAACTCTTTTTTTTTCTTTTTGGCGACTCTGGTGGCACCCGAACCCCCTCATAACTCTTGATATGTTGTGTTCTCATTTCCATTCATGTCAAGGTATTTTCTAATTTCCTGCGACTTCTTCTTTGTCCCATTGGTTATTTAGGGGTACACTGTTTAATTACTCTATAGTTGTGAATTTTCCAGTTTTCCTTCTCATATTGATTTCTAATTTCATTCTATTGTAATCAGAGAACATGTTTTATATAATTGCAGTCTTTTTAAATTTGATAGGGTTTTTTTTTTGTTTTTTGTTTTTTTGAGACAGAGTCTCACTGTGTTGCCCAGGCTAGAGTGAGTGCCGTGGCGTCAGCCTAGCTCACAGCAACCTCAATCTCCTGGGCTCAAGCGATCCTACTGCCTCAGCCTCCTGAGTAGCTGGGACTACAGGCATGCGCCACCGTGGCCCGGCTAATTTT
>CAUYPO010129452.1:0-14155 GCA_963574435.1 Cheirogaleus major | reverse complement strand
TTACAAAGCTGCCATAGGATGACTTATTTAGAATATATTTTTAAGAACAAAAAAAATCCATCTCCATTATTAGCAGATGCTTCTAGACTTGAGTCATGGTCTGGCCTATGTATACTCAGATGTCCTGGGAGAAAATAATTTTATTACTTTTGTTTATTTTCTTGCTTCCTTCCCATAGTTCTCAGGCCCTTCCTTTTGGTTTAAAGACTTTCTTCTTCTAGCGGAATGTAGGTCTTCTGCTGTCCATCTAATTTGGGACCCCAGGCCTTTTTCCAGACTGCCTAAACTCAATGGGGACCTCACTGTTGAAAGTCACTTAGAGCTCGTCACACAAGGGCTCCCAAACATCTGAAGTGACCGGTTCTTCTGTGCTGCACTATCCTTTCCCCAAGGAGCTCATATGGTCATCCCAGTGTGAGGCTGGTATTGTGCATCCTGCCCACCTATCCAGAAGTGTCACACCTGTAAGCCCAACTCTCTGGTTCCTTCTTCCAGAGCCAAATCAAACAGCAATCTACAAAGCCCTTTGAAGAATTCTGTTCATTCAACGCTAGTTGTCAGAATGTAACAAGAAAGGAATAAGAGTACTATTAGGCACAAGGGTTAAGTTATTTAAAATATTCATTCTATAATATCCATATACTTCATCAGGCACACAGAGGAGGAAAAGTCTGTAGGCACCCAGGCACCACAGAAGAGGTCGACGTAGTAAGATAAAGGGAAGACTTGAGTCCAGCCTTCCTAGAAAGGGCCTCCTGGGAAGACTGAGACTCTGTTTGAGTTGCTTTTCTATCAAAATCCTTCCTGACCTTGATACATTCAGTAGATACAAGATGATGGATAGATGAATGGGAAAAAGAACTGAAAAACTGAGACTTGGTGTTAGGTGGGTAGAAACTGGAGAGACCTTCCCAAAAAGGATGCACCTGAGATTCCTTTCAGGCCGTTTGGCAGACTGAGAAGAGAGGGAGATACCGCTATGGATTAATATTAACTCTCACACATTCTTGATAAACATCCTAAATCACCTAGTTCTGGTTTTCTTCTTTCCAATCTTTAACAGCCCCAGCAGGATTCTCAAGCACTGCGAATTCCTGGTGCTTCCCTTCCACTGTGGAATGTCTTTGCTCACACAGCTTACCAAAGAGCTAGGATTAGAGCAGGGGGTGGAAGTGAGAGTCCAAGTTGCATACGTCTGGACTAAGTTTATCAGAGTGCATGGCCTGAGAAACAACCTAAACCATCTTCTTTCACTGCTTGATAACACTCATCTTCGGCTTTTGAGATTCAATTTTCATAGCTGGCCTGGAAATGCTCTCAATCTTGAAGCTTGACCCATGTCCCTTCCCATCTAAACTTCTAGGGGACAATGCCATCCCTGCTTGACAAAGCTAAAAAGTACCTGATTTCCTGAAAAGCAGAGAAGCTTGAGAAGCTTCTTTTGCCCTCCTCACTTCAAATTCCCTTTTGAAAAAGGCTCCAGAAAAAGTCCTTCTAATTTTGAAACTCAAATGATAAGATCATAAATAAATGGCAACCTCCCAGAAACGACTGAGAAACTGTGACCTTGGAAACTCTACTTCCTTCCTTCTAGCATGATCCTGTCCCTGATAGAGAAGAGATCTTTCTCAGTGCATTTTTAAAATATGAATATTTTCCCTTCCCAGTGGGTCATGGATAGCATACACTGCCATTAGCCATGACAAAGACAGATAACCTGCCCTACAGGAGAGAGACAGCAGAAAGGCTGAATTCACTGTCATTTTCCTACGGCTTGAAGATCTCCAGCTGTCTGCAGTGCATCTCAAAATTTCACCCTGCTAGAAATCTTGTTTTGAATAAAAGTGAAGTAAAATACTTAAAAGAGCTTCTCGTCGCTGTGAGTTCTCAGTGGGAGGATGGAGGCTGGCTCTGAGGCTACAGCGTGTTGAACAGGACCAGGACCTGGAAATGCTCATCTCTGTTCCTCCCTCCCTCTATGGCCCGGGCCCTTCATCCTCAGCCTATGGTTTGAGGTGGGAACTTCTGGCCCTGGGGCCCCTTTCTGCAGCCTACGAAACTGAGAGCGGGTAGTTTGAGGACAACAGCTGCTGCAAGCTAGGCACTAAGAGCAAACAGTATTTCAAGGCCATGTTCCCTGTTTCCCAGAAGTGTGGAGGAAACTCAGGTGATGTGGAGTACAAAGAAGGGTAAATCTTGGTCCTAAACACTCACCAAGTCGACATAGTCTCCCTCCGGCAGATTCAGAAACGTGTGGAAGCTAACCATCGTCCTTCTATTCCTGAATGTAGATACGACATATTTGTTTGCAAAATAGATGACAAAGCTGTATCAACTGGCCTTTGAAAGACCTGTCATTTCCATTTTGAGCTGACTGAGGGAAATTGGTGGACAGGGACATTGTGCCCTGACATAGGGTCTCCTTTCGTGAATCATGTCTGTCTCATCCTGAGACTCGAAATCCTCCAAATGGCCAAATCATAGATCATGTAACAGCTAGGCACCGGGCCAAGAGAAGACCCAAGTTCTAATCTCACTTTCATTTCTCTGTGGAACCCTCAGTGAATCCCATGGTCCCTCTCTCTTAATATTCCTTGTTTGTAAACTAAGGTGCCACCTACTCTGTCTCTCCTTTAGCAGTCTTGAGGTACTTATTTTTACTGTTCCCATTTTAGAGATGAGGTAATCTAGGCACTAATTTGCCCAAAATCCATGGCAAATGGGAGAGCCAGGATTTGAATCCTGGTTGAACCCTAAAACCTGGATCCTTCAGCATGCCACCACGTGAGTGGCACCACAGGATCCTCCTGAGATGCCAGAGGCCAGCTGCTGGACTCAGACCTGACCCAGATGTAGGCTGAGGGGCTCACGCCAGGTCACAAAACCACAGGAAGACCCTCAGAGTTCATTTAGATTTCCTTATCCAGTTTTCAGATGAGCAATCTGAGCTTTGGAGGGAAAATGAGACCTGCCCAGGAGTTCACAGCCAGCCGACTATGGGACAGGAGCTAAAACACAAGTGCTCAGGGATATAGGGGATGTACACATGCTCAGCAAATACACTTACTTTTGTTTTAAGGCATTCATCTGAGCTGCTGTATTGGCTGCTTTATTTTCTCACAGTTCTGGAGGCTGGAAGTCCAAGATCAAGGTGCCTGCAGGGTTGGTTTCTCCTAAGGCCTCTCTCCTTGGCTTGCAGGTGGCCGCCCTCTTGTTGCTTCATTACATGGTGGTCTGTCTGTGCATGGGCACCCCTGGTATCTCCTTGTGTGTCTTGGTCTCTTCTTACAGGGACATCAACCAGATTGGATCAGGGTCTACCCTAACAGCCTCATTTTAACTCAGTCACCTCTTTAAAGGCCCTATCTCCAAACACAGTCACAATCTGAGCCTCTGGAAGTTGGGACTTCGACATTTGAGTTTATGGGCAACACAGTTCAGTGCACAACACCTGCATTTCCCAGACTCTGTTGCAGTTATTGACCGGGAAAACCGTTGGGCGTCGGGACGCAGCCGCTCGCCACCTCCCCGCTGCTCCACATCCCCGTGGGCCAGTGCTGCGTGGGGCCGGCTGGAGGCCAAGGCGGGCAGGTGCACGCTGCTGGGGCCCGGCCTCATCCGGGCCATGCTCCGTGCTCAGCCGCCTGCTCCCATCCTCCAGCTGCGCTGCTCGGGTGATCCTCATTGGGTACTTTTTGAATTCCACTGTTGCTGACTGGATGTTAAAACTTGTTGCTGACTGGACACTTTTTGAGTCTTACCAAGGGTATAAAAACTGGAGGAGAACAAGGAAGGGGGGTCAGAAGTCAGAAGTCATAAGTTGATGCTGAACCTGCTGGCGGAATAAAGGCCGTTTTCCAAACTCTCCGCTTGGTTCTTTCCCTGGTCAAGAGCTGTTACACGGGCTGTTACACTGGCTGTTTCACTTGCCGGAACATTATGAGTTTTCATATGCCTGATTTCTGGTGAGTAGAGTTGGGGAAGAAGTGATGTGTGCCACCTTAAAAACAGGGCTGCAAATTGTCCTGCCCAATCCAGGCTCTAATGCTTATTGCATCTATTGGCTCAACCCAGAGCAGGACTCCAAGGCCCAAGGAAAATGCAGAGCCACGGGATGGAAAGAACCTGGGTCCCTGACTGACTGCACACCCTCATTCTCTATCCAGGAATTTTCAGTGGACTGAGAATGACTAAGCCACTAAGATCTGGGGGATGTTTGTCACAGCAGTTGATCTCTCCTAACCAATACACCCAGCTCCTCAAGAGATATTCTTTCCATCACACATCAAGCATCAGGGAATTTCACTAAGAGGACAAAGAAAATGACAGGCCGCCACCAGCTTCCAAGTCAATGAGCAATCTGGACGAGCTGCAGAAAAATGATAGGAAGATATACTTCCCCTTCTAGGGTAGCAGGCATCTCAGTGAACACAGCCCCCCAGAACCTCCTCAGACTTACAGACTCCCATAGGTGTCTTGATTCCTCCTCCCTATACAGGGTAATGCCTAGGAGGGAGAGGGAAGGTGTAAATGATAATGATCCCTTTCTTATTTAAACAGGCTATTTTTCTTCCCAAGAAATGCATTTTTTTTGTCAGCTCAAATATTCCCCTTTGATAGAAATCTGAAAATAATTAGCCTTAATAGCTCTGCTGTGAATAATGCCGCACAAGGAGGAGGTAGATGTTAATAGGAACCTTCCACTCCAAAACCAAGTCACCCTCTCGGCCCCCCACTCCCCAAAAAAGAAATGTAACAAGAAAAAGATTATAGGTTTAGCGCTATTCTGGAAGAAATGTATATTTGGAATAAATGCATGAAATCCTTTAAAAACAGCACACGCTGAAAACTTCATATTTAGTTTGATTTGCTTTCCAAATCACACAGACTGCACAGTTGCATACAATCTTTAAACAAGTACAACCCCTGAGAAGTGTGGATAGATTTAAGAGAAATAAAAGCAAGATCAGCCAGCTTGTAATCTTCTTTTCTCTTTTTTCCTCCCGAAAGCTGCATTAAATTGGCTATTGAGAACAATAACATATTTGTGCTTTTATAGGTAGAATGATTGGTATTATGCAAAGATTTGGCTAACAGTCTAAAGGCACATTCACACTGATGGGGACTGCATGCCGTTAATAATTTTCGGGATGCTCTAGGGAACCCGTAATTCCCTAGGACTACAACTTAGCAGGTCAATGCATGCTTTGTAGGAACTCCTACGATGGAATCTAATCCTTTCTTCCAGAACCCTACCAACCAATAAGACTCTAGGAAGCTCGTTCCCAAAGAAGGTCTTGGAAATGAGATGCGTCCCTTTTGACCTACATTTTCTGTGGCCCAGGTAGGTGCAATGACTTTTAGGATAGACTGCCAACTTGAAAAATGGCACTCTGGAATTCTTATACAGAGCCTAAGCCACTGTGTGCCTACACGCTGTGACCCAACCAGACCAGCCATGGAAAATTATCTTAAGGAAGTAATTTAAGGGAAACACAAACATGGGCAGACACATACACACACACACACAAACGCTCTGAAATACACATACAACTAGCAGTATTTTGTACATAAGGTTAAAATCCAGAAGCAGTGGGAAAATAGTTTGGTAATTTATGGAAGTTAGATCAATGTGATGGAGAATCGTACAGTCCATAAAAGAATGAACTCGTGGAATGCAAAATAAACAATAAAAAATATTCAGGAGAAAAGTATAGCATTAAATACATAAAATACATGTAGAAATGGATATGGTTTGGAAGGGAACAAAGTAAAATGAGAAGTCATAGAGTTAGCGTGTTGGGAATAGAGTTGAATGGTTTTCTTTGTTAATTTCCCTTAATGGGATCATAACATTGTTTCAAAAAACATATAAAAATAAAATAAAACAAAATGAAATGGTCCCTTGGTCTTTTAATCTTTGATTACCACACATGTCCGAGCCCTGAGATTCAAAATCCAGGCTCCCATTTTAGGGAATTCAGGAATTCCTTCAAATGGAAGTTTGTGGAGGGTGGTAATAACTGGTTGCATGGACAAACAGACCACTGCCAGACCAGCCTCTCCATCGGAGATGCTGGAAAAGCGAGTTGCACCTACACATCTAGAGACAGGGAGATTGGGAAGGCCTCCCACAAAACTACTCCGCAGAGAGGTGGGCCGACACACTCACACGCACACAGCAGCAGCCGCAGTACAAGGCCTTTCACTGTGATGCAGCAAGGCTTCCGGGGATGATTCACACTTGCTATGAATCGGAAACCCAAAAGCAAGGAGGGGCAATGTTGTACACCTCTCTCCCATATCTGGGAACAGTGAAGTGGCCACCAGGATGTTCCCATTTCCCCAGAACCAAATATGTCCTTCTGTCAGTTCTGACATGTTCATGCCTTTGAGGGGTGAGCAAGGCAGGAAGTTCGTATTCGTTGTTGGCTACGCTTACGCTGATCTCTGGCTAAGTGGTTAAACTTTTCTTAGGGCCGTCCTAGAGTCAGCATACAATATCACTGGTAGAAGGACTTGCAGATCTAGCCTAAATTACTTTTCAACCCAAAGACTGCTTTTTAAAAGACTTATTTCTCTTTATCTAGCATCTACGATATGCCAGGCACTGTGTCAGATGTTTCTTATAGTCACCACAACCTGCCTGGCACATGTGATCGTCTCCATGACAGACTGGAGGAGTTGGAGAAATGGAGTGACTTGTTCAAAGTCACACCCCTCTTTAAGTGGTGGAGAGGGATTAGAACCCAAATCTCTGGACTCCCTGTCCAGGGCTCCCAACGCAAACTGTTCTGCGTCTTGGACACACTCAGGGGGACTCCGTGTGAACTGCTCTTGGGCGGGGGCTATAATTAGTTGTCTGGTCCCAGTTGCTTGCAGGGTAAACAACGTCTGATAAACCCACAACGCTGTATTTATTACATTGCAACCCAGCTGCCAACTGTCTAACCATTTTAATAAAAAGCTATTTTCTAAGGTTTATGTTTTATTGCGTGTATGACTCCCTTATTGGTTAACATTTTGGAGTTGTGGAAAAGGTTATGAATTTAGAAACTGGCTGCATTCATATCATATTTAAAACTTAATGCTATTTTATTAAAGACATATGGGCCTCCAAAGTACACATATTAAATGTCATGTAAGAAAAGTAGCAGTTTAAATCATGGTCAAATTCATTTTTGACGTGACTCCTGAGGCTTCTCAAGATCTGAACTATTTCTTTGTAAATCTGGCAGTTTAACCACACTCATAAATCACTTTCAAAGCATATTATTTCTTAATTTTACTGCATTAGAGAGCATTTGGCCTACACAGTGAACTGTTTGTAGCAGTTATGTGAACAAAGTTGCACATTTAGTCATCTAATGTGCAAAGGAAGAGGGGCGGGAAAGCAAAGAAGGAAAAGCTCCCCATTCTCTGGTCTGTTTGCTCACCTCACTCCTTTTTACCTAGGCAAACGCAACTCACAGAGCTCAGGGGAGGCCTCTGCCATCTAAAAGTGTCCCAGTTGCAAGTCCGAACACAAGGACGAAAAAAATAATTTGTAATTTAATATTTTCCAAAACATCCCATGACTAAAAATTAGAATGAGCCCAGAAATTAGACACACTCTCTCCTTTTTAAAACGTTATACTGAACAGATTTTTTTTTTTTTATTTTATTTTGGTAACACAGCCCTTGGTTGCTTTCTAATTACCCAGAGATCCAGTATCTCAACCTTGGGTTTCAAAGTCTTTCTAATGATGAGATAATATACTTTGGACGTGTGTAACAAGCCTCCAAATTTCACTTCCCGGTTTTCTGCATTTTACTCTGGGGGCAGAGGGGCTGATTCCAATGACAAATTCCAGGATCTAAACATCGGCCTTGATTTCGAGATTCGCCAGGGGAGCTGGAGGAGGATTAAGAGAGTTGAGTCTGAGGTCATCCAAACGAAAGAGCTTAAGGGCTTATTTCTGCACCAGGCATCCTTCCCCACATTGGGTCCTGTGCAGAGACGACCTCTCTGCTCCACAGCTGTCCAGCTGTCCGTCCCGGCTGCCGCACCGTCAGTGACAGTGGCCCCCTCTGCCGCCCACACGACACGGCCTTCCTCCCCAGAGGGGCCCCTCTCACTGTGGCTGCTGCCCTCCCCCTCTCCCCCCACCACAAACACAAAAAAGGCCTCCTGTGGGGCCTGGGAGACCCCCAAACCCAGGGCCCAGACCTCTCCAGGATGAATGCGGGGCCTTATTTTTTCTCCCATATTCTTTTCTTTTAGGTGTTTTACTCTCATCAGGAAGCACATGCTTAGGAAGAGCCTTAGAAATACTTCACTGAAGTATAAATCCTAGAAAACTCCGTTAAACTAATGGGAATACAGAAGCAATGGCCTTTGCTAGGGACTGAATTGTGTCCCCCATAATTCATATGTTGAAGCTCTAGCCACCAATGAACTATATCTGGAGACTAATGTTTAGGAGGTAATTCAGGTTAAGCGAGGCCCTAATCCAGTAGGACTGTGGCTTTGTAAGAAGAGGAAGAGATCTCTTTTTCTCTCTTCACTTTCTCCACCACAAGAGGAGGGGACAGTGAGGTGGCCATCTATAAGCCAGGAAGAGAGCCCACACCTGAACCTAACCAAGCTGCCACCTTGGTCTTGGACTTCCAGTCCCTAGCTGTGAGAAAATGAATTTCTGCTGTTTAAGCCCCGAGTCCACTCCATGTTGTTACGGCAGCCAGAGCTGACTGATACGCACGCCCCACCTGTACCTCTTCTGTGTTCACCCACACAAACCAATGCCACGCAGACACAGGCTCTGTAAACCTAAGTTACATGACTGAGAACACTCGCTGGCTGCCTTTGATGCCACACCCCAGAGGCAGAGTTAGCTCCTTCCACAGATTATCTCATTTAATCTTCACAACAAACTTGGAAGGAGGTGTTCCATTCCCGGTCTGAAACATGGAGAAACTAACGACAGAAGGTAGAAGTTCAGCCTTTAATCTAAACCTAAACATAATCCTAAAATCTGGACTGGGCCCAGGCCCCAGATGGAACAGAAAACCCAACAACAGCTCGTGAACAAATTCGGAATCACGGGGTTTTCACGGAATATAATAGACACAGTAAATTCAGATTTTAAACCTCCCCCCAAAATCAGCTGGAGGCAACTCCTTGAATCCTGTCAAGAGTAAAAGTAAAGGTTGGGCAGCAGGAAGAAGTGAATAAAAATGGGCCAGATAAAACATGGAACATGTCACTGAGCCAGATAGCCCCTGTGACAATTCAAAATCCACCCCCACCCTGGAATAAAAAAAAAACAAGAGGAGACTCACTTCTAAATTTCACTCATGAGTTAAAAGCTTCATGAAGTAGAAGCGCCACTTAAAATTCCCCACTTCAAAAAAGAAAAAATACAGCTTTGGAGCCTAGACAGAGAGTATTAGTTCGCTGCTGAAAAGAAATAATGAGTTCTAATTCAGGTAATGTAGCTCAAAATTTACTGCCATATTTTAAAATGCACATGAAAAATAAAATTATCCTAAAATGTCCTTGGTGAAAAGGCTGAGCATAATTGCTATCACTGACAATGGCATTGAACTTAGCTAAATTAACATCAAAGGAAGCCCCAATTACAGAGCATCTGTGCATTATTGATGGTGCCCTGTCTGTTAATCTAAGACACTCCACTGTAAGGAGCAGAAAAGCAAATAAAAGAGCTAATTGTACCACCAGCCTTCAGGGACCCCAAGGGCGGACCTGCCCTGTCAAGCTTGTGAAATGCCACTTCTCCTGGTCAGAGTGACAAGGAGGATGCATGTGGAACTGGAGTGTATATACGGGCCCCAATAGTAACTATGGTGACCACAGGTAGGCAAAGCAACACAGAGGTAAAAACACACTTACTAGAGGGTCGTGACAAACTCTCAAGCTGTCTGGTAACTTGGATGTTCCTGAAGGTTTTGGCAGGAAGAAACAGGCTTCTTTGGAGAAATAGGTTGTCTTTGCTCTTCAATGAACCATTTGGGGTGAGCGGTACCTCTAGGGGTAGAGATAATTTCTTTCTATACGAGAAAAAGCTCTCTTGTGAGCATTTGGCCCCTTACTGAGCCTGCAGGGTAGAGAAAGGAAGTGCTGTGACTTGAGTCCTATGGCATGCTGGTATTTATCTGGGCACACTGTTTGGCATTCACCCAAATGATTCCCTGAAAAGTACACACTAGCCACATTCCAGCAAATGTCAAATCTTAGTAGCAGGTAGTTTGGAAAGAACCAGAGTCCAGAGTAGAACATGGGGCCATACCATCCTCATTTTCTCCTTCTTTCTTGGCCATGGAATTGCAAATATGTTAACAAGTAATGAAAGGTAGCTTTGGAACAAGGTTCATGATTTTTTCCCCAGTGGCCCAGCATCTGGGTGGTTTACCTCTGACCCATCCATCTCGCAGGCTTCCCTGTCTTTTAGGATGCACAACTGCCTGAGCGTTCAGCCCCTACAGTGTGATGTTTCCATGGGGCTAGAAGGCAGAACTCTATCAAGCTGCAGAGTTCAGAAGGACAGACGGCAGGGCCCTGGTCCCACTGAGGGGAAGGGACATTGATGCTATCATAATCCTCCCTTCACTCACACATCAGTTGCTGGCCTTTTTTTCTGTTCCTAGACAAGTGGCCTCTGTATTTTCAGCCCACGCTTCCTCATTGCTGGCCTGGAATCACCAGGCTCAATGCAAAGAATTGGTGGGAGTGAAGGGGTGGAGAAAGCACCCGAAGGATACAGTGTTGTTCAAGGTCACTGATACAGCCACAGCTGGAGAAGAGCAACCCACCCCAGGGCTACAAACAAAACCTGGGAGAATGTTAGTTTTAAATGTGGGTAACTTTAAATCCGTACCCCAACTTTATTCTTTAAGAACCCAATTTCTTAAGAAAGCATCTCAATTTTCTTCTCCTTCTCGCTCTTCTCTTCCCTTCCAAGCTTAATTTTTAAAACTAATAATACAAAGAACCCAAATTGAAAAAGCAAAATGCCACAAGTCTTCTTCCAAAGTGGATCAAGAAAACGTCAAGCTGGTAATGTGCAGATTACAGACATAATCGGCTATTAAGGCTTCATCTCACTCATTGCCAGTGATCACACGAATGAGGACTTTTCATGGCCCAGTTCAGAAGCCTTAAATTTACTTCTTAAAACTAGGGCAACTGATACCATAGGGGACAGGGGCATTTGGGTAAGAACATGTCAACGGACATTTTCGAATGCCATGGACTCATTGCCAGGGGAGTCACTATTCTCTGACGGCCATCAGCTTTCTCCTCGCCCCGGCATCAGCGCGGCTTGCTACCACTTGCATCCTTCCCTGCAGTCCCAGGGAGCAGTCTCCCAGACCCAGCTGTCTGACCCCCGAGGCTGCCTGAGCGCCAACACTGGTCTGGGTACAGGGACTGCTGCAGCAACCTCAGCCCAGCAGCTGCTGTTGCACAGATTTCCAAAGCACCGAAACACCTGCCCTGCACAGAGCATTAACGCTCCCTCTCCCAGACACCTAGGGACCCAAACACAGACCTGCCCAGACTTTCCTCCCACCTCAAACCCTGCCTAGGCTGCTCTCCACCCTCAGGGGAAACTGCAAATGTGGTCTAACACAGAAAGCCCCCCACAGCCTGGCTCCTGCAATTCTCTGCCTAGCTGATGCCTTTCACCAAAACGGGTTGGAGGGAATGGTCACATTTGGAAATTAAAAAGTTTCCTTTCCCCTCTTCCACCTCCTGGTCTTGCCACTCTCTTGCCGCTGCCTCCCATCATATATCTATGCCTGTTTAAGGCATACAATGAAAAGAGCACAGGCTTGGAGGCTGACTTTGTTCCCTAAAGTAATTTAAGGTACACAGGAGAAAGAACATGAGCTTCAGGGCCTCTGCAGGAGGAAGAACCTGATTCCACCTTCCTCTGTAATTTTAGGTAATATATGCAATTTCTCTGATTGCCAGTTTCCTCATTTATAGATTCAAGGTCAAAGAGAAAATTAGAGATAAAATTGTTAACTAGCAGGTATAATATCTAGTAGACAGTAGACACTTAATACATGTGAGGTGTTCTTTTAACTTACATATCATGACAGTTTCTATGCATCTAAGAATGCACCTGTAGGCAGCCAGTCAAACCTTTGGCTGGCCCTGCTATCCTAATTAGTTAAGCAGCTAGAAAACCTACAGTAGTTGGTGCCGTGGCACCAAGAACTGCCATAAACCTCACTAAACCCCAAGCTGTGTCCTAGTTAACAGCCCTGGTTCGAATGCCGAGGGAAACATCAGAGAGTATGGTACATGCATGGGCTGCCTGGGTATCAGTCGGGTTCTGCAGCAACACTACTGCTCAAAGTCCTAGTGGCCTACTACAAGCATTTCTTTTTTGTGCAGAGGTCTTTGGTTGGCTGGCGTGGTTTAGCTTCAGGCTTAGATAAGGTTTAGGTCTGGTCAATGTGTTCCTTGTGTTGTTTTCATAGCAAATGGCAGATGTGTGAGAGCAGTGAATGGAAACACATGGTTCTTCGTAAGGCCTTGGCCCAGAATTGGCAAGTTATCCCTTCTGTTCACATCCCATTGGCCACAGCATCACATGGCCAAGGCCAAAGCCAATGCAATGGGGAAATGTACTCTTCCCTTAGGGAGGGGCCATGGCAAGAACAGAGACAAAGAAACAGTTTAGACAAATGATGCAATCTACCACACTTCTCCCCATTGTTGAGTTCCAGAGGTGGTACACCAGATCCTAGGGATATTTGTCTCATTCCCAACACTTAAAAAGTGCCACTTACTTCCATGATCCTCTTGGCATGCATCTGTCCAAATATCTTCGGACAAAAGCAAGCATTTGGGAGGCCACAAAGAGGAAAAGTGTGGAGCGAGGCTGTCCGGGAGCCGTGAAAGCCAATGAATGGCTCCAACAGGGACACAAGATTCCCCCAGGCATTGGGCTTCACGGAAAGCATCTGTACGATGTGCGTTGCACCTGGTGAGGCCGAATGGACTTCTGGGAGTGCCTGAGCGGCTGCCCTCAGCACCTGCAGTCCGTTTGCCCCTCCTTCTATTGTGGATTTCAGTTCCCATCCACGGAGCTTTACCAGGGCGCTGGAGACGTGTAGCTTTCCCGCAATGGTCCATCTTTGATATCAAGGGTTGCTACCCAAATGCAAGGCGACAGAAACAGCTTCCAAAGAGCAATCCTTTGAAAGCACTTACGCAAGACACAGGATGCGAGGGTGTTAAAAATGGAGAAAAAAACGAAATCCGTATATGACTCCCCCTCAAACGAACGCGGCAAACTGTGAAGTCAGGAATAAGGTTGAAAAACAAACAAACTGCAAATGTTTGGCTCCCGGAGTTGTTTCTAAACACACCGCCTAAGCATTTTCCAAAAAAAAAAAATTTAATTAAAAATTTTCCCTCTCTTCAAAATTTACTACAAAGTAACTGAAAATAGAATCTGAATGTGTCTCTAGACAAGCAACATCTGTGTGCAAACAAGAAAGAACCATAAAAACATTAACATATTCAGGTAGTTAGAAATATCCAAAAAAAATCAACCAAAATATTTAGGTATTTTTGGGGGGGGAATGCCTGGCACAATAGAGAACTTTCTACATATATTGGCTAATTGCCTATTTAACTGAATGTGCTAGTAGTGGTTTGTAATATTTATTTACAGGCATGCCCTGGCTTTATATAAAATACATATTCTTGAAACTATCAAGCATAGAGTAAATGATAGTAATTGTAATAAATCTACAAGTTGTTCCTGATAACTTTCATGTGTTTGAAATTGAGCTAGATAGGGGTAACAGAAGATATCAAAGACATAGGCAGTATGATTTAGAATAAGGTAGCACTTGGTAAAGTGCTAGGCTAGGCATAAAAAACAGTTAAGTAAACCAAAGAAGCCACTCGGTAGTGCTCCTTTATGGGACAGACAAAAAACATAATGACAGCTAAGATAGGGAAAAATCTCATTTTCACTACACACAGACTTGTGGGTGCCCCAACACATTTCCTGAGAAAAGCTACTTATTTCTTAAAGGCCCTCATATGAGCAGGTGGGTTTTTTTTTGTTGTTTTTTTTTGAGACAGAGTCTCACTTTGTTCCCTGGGCTAGAGTGCCGTGGCGTCAGCCTA
>CAUYPO010129450.1:0-17437 GCA_963574435.1 Cheirogaleus major | reverse complement strand
TGGCGAGGATGTGGAGAGATAGGAACACTCTTACACTGCTGGTGGGACTGCAAATTAGTGCAACCTTTGTGGAAAAGAATTTGGAGATACCTCAAACAGATAGAAATAGAAATACCATTCGACCCGGCAATAGCATTGTTGAGCATCTACCCAAAAGAGCATAAGACTTTTTATTATAAAGACATATGCACCCGAATGTTTATTGAAGCACAATTCACTATTGCAAGGTCTTGGAAACAACCCAAGTGCCTGTCAATCCAGGAATGGATAATTAAAATTTGGCATATGCTCACAATGGAATATTACTCAATTCTAAGAAACGACAGCGAGCTAGCACCGTTTTTGCTATCCTGGATAAAGCTTAAGCCCGTTATACAAAGTGAGGTGACACAAGATCTGGAAAATGGGCTACACATCTACTCAAATTGGTACTGACCGAGTTAAACTATGATTCTCAGATAGTTGTAATGTACACCAAGGATTGGGGTGGGAGAGACCCACATCTTAGGGATGTGAAGTACATTGTCGCGGGGAAGGGATTACCTCTAACCCTCCTTAGGGAGAGGCAAAGATATACAATGTAACTAAAATGTCAAAAAACAAACAAACAAACAAAAAAACTTTTATCGGGTGGTGGACTGGTGGGAGGGGGGAGGAGGGGAAAGGTGTATATGGACATAATGGGTGAGGTGAACACCACCTGAGGGTTGGACACGCTTGAAGCTCTGGCAAGGTGGGGTGGGGGAGGGGTGGCAGGGGCAATATATGTATCCCCAACAATACTTGTACCCCCATAATAAAAAAAAGGAAACATAAAAAAAAATTTTAAATGTAAAGAATGAATATAAATGGATCTAGGAAAGAAAAGGATTAAAGAGGAATAAATAGGTCCCATTATATTTTTTAAAAGATGTGTTTTAAGTTTCTAATTTTTGCATTGTATAATAGTCTTTTTTTATGGCTAACTCTGAGAAATTTAATTCATCAGGCTAAAAAATTAATCTTAGTTAATCTAAATTAATTTAAAATGTTAGAATTGAAAGAAACCTTAGAAATCATCTGAGTTACTATACCTGCTCATTTGCAGAATGAGGAAACTGTGTCTTAAAGTAACTTGTCCACATCTCGCAGACAAAACTAACATGTAGAATCAAAGCTTCCATATTCATTCATATCATAGAACTAAAGAGTCTATATGCCTTTTACAAGCACACATTCTCAGCAAAGAATGAAGAGCATGCCAGTGGTTCTGGATCCTAACTGTTTAGTAGACCTTCTTAGGAGTTTTAAAACAAACCCTGGCCCCAACTCTTCCACAATTAAATTGGCCCCAGATGATGAAGAGAACCACGGACCTAGAAGGTTCTACACAGAGCACAACTTGGAGCCCAGGCCATGGACTCCCACCACGGCTACTTTTCTACTGCATCAGGCTGCCTGTCCAGGAAAGAGCCACAGAAACAGGAAAAATTTGTTGAGCATTACAGTAGATTTCACCTCAGTGCTCGCCTTCACATTTCAGTGTATGACACTGAACTGCACATGACTCCTCGATGAAGAGTATTGCTTCTTAGCTTTATTTTTCTTCTGAGACTTGTTGTAAACTTCTGTTTGGGGTATAAAGTGAAGCTAGGAACTTTCTATTTGCGTGATTTTTACGCACTCATACATGCACACACACATACACACACCAAGCAAATATGCCAATAAGATGACAATAATTATATAGGTATCCAAGGATGAAATCCATGTGAAGAAAATCCACTTGTATTCAGCAGTCAGCATGATAAAGAATTAGAACAACCCACACTGTGAACCACTTTTAAATACAACTTGAATTGTTTCTTCAGTTACGCTTAAATGAATTCCTTAACTATAATTTCCAGACCTTATTCAGTAACAGTGGCAACAACGAGCCTTGATTTTAAATAATATGAATAAACTTTATTAAAATATATGATTATGTCCACCATAAGACAAAGGAGACTCAAAATATTTTGAATACTAGTCTTGGTTTTCTTTATCAGCTTGCTCAAAGCTGGGACGTTATTAAATCTCATTAGAATTTCTTATAGGCTGTGATAAAAAACAGAGAGCCTCTTAATTAAGTGCTTAATTGAGGTACTTTCACATTATCCAAATCAAAATAAACAAGGAAAGTACTGACTTTTGATCCTTTTCTCTATCTAAGGAATCTCTTTATATACTCCACTCTGGAATACCTAGGCTAGAACCAAAAGGACGCAGAGGCCCAAGGAAGTTCTTAGCCCAACATTTTTTTTCCTTCGTTTTCAGCAATCACTTTTCTGTCATCAATGGAAGCAAGATGTTTAGGTAAAAAAAAGTCTTTACCAAGGTGGTAAAACAATCCCTTTATAATCTTCAATGGGATCTGAGAAACTGACTGCCACCATTTACTCATAAATCAAACAACATCTGCAGCTTTGCAGGCCAAGAGTGCTAAGCTTGGAATGCAAGACTGTTCTCATCCCCTCTCCAGAGCTGTGGCCTTCCTTTCAGAAAGCCAGAAACTTTCTTGATACATTTACATAATAAACTTGAATGAAGATGGAAGTCTGGGTTTTGCATATGTCAGCTTCACTAGCATTTTTCTGTTTGGTTTTAGATTTTTATTACAAAATGAAAAAAAAATAGATCAGGGAAAGATAAATTTTATTGGTGGCCTAATATTCCCAAGACATGTAGAGCTTTTATTATTTTGAATTTCTTACTTTTATAGCCTTTAAATTATATTGGTATAAATAATGCATCCATTACACTTTTTTATTTATTTTTTTGCTGAGTTTCATTGGACATTTGTTAGTTATCCATCAAGCACAGTAGCAGATTTTAGTTTGTTAAGGATATTTGAATTCTCTCTTTAGCCCATATGACAATGTTATTTAAAAACAACCTCTTTCTCAAGAAAAAGAAGAATATCTTAAGCTTCCGCAGGCTGAGTTGTTTATGAAAATGAAAGCTTTCCTTGGCTAAAGTCTGATAACACATGTATGCTGCCTGCCCATGTTAGGGACCAAGCAGAAACGCACATTAGGTACCAAAATTGTCACTTGTGCTTATAAGTGGTTTTGCCCCTAACACAGATGGGGTAAATAAGTCTGTCTTTTTAAACACTGAAGAACCAAATGCTGCTAATGCAAGATTTGTAACTTAGCTGTCCTAATTGGCTTCCTTTTCTTTCAGACATGCTTGCCAGGATTTTATCGACTGAGTTCCCAGCCAGGCGGCCGCACCCATGGACCAACCCTGGGCACCTGTGTCCCATGTCAGTGTCATGGACACAGCAGTCTGTGTGACCCTGAAACATCCATATGCCAGGTAGTCCCCTGAGCCTGTCTTCAGTAAGGTCCATGTGTTCATTTCTCCTTAAACACACTCAGATAGAAACTGCATACAGAAGCCAGCTAAACTGCAGGGAACATAACTCTGTGTGTGTGAAATAAAATATGCAAGGGAAAAAAGACATTCACCATAGTCTATATTTTAAAAAGTAACAAAAAAAAATGATAACTGGGAAAACCACTGCTTATGTCAAGACATAAAATATTAACAGCATCTTAGAAGAGCATCAGAGGATACAACTATGTAAAAATTGCATGAAGTTGTTTTTTCTGATTACAGACAAAAATAAGCTTTTTATAAGAAATTTGGAAATTAGAAAAGAATTAAGAAAAATAACAAAGAAAAACATAAAAGTCACCCAATATTCAGCATAAGATAAAAGTTTATTATTTTAGGTCTTTCCTATTAATTTTATGCATGTGTTTACAAACAAGATTTATATTTAATATAATACCATAGGTGCTCTTTTATGTTCTGCTTTTTAACTTTACCTATCATGAGGGTATTATGTTGCTAGATACTCTTTAAAATCTGATAATCTTTTTTTTTAAATTTCAGAATATTATGGGGGTACAATCGTTATCTTTGATTAGATGTCCCATAATATATCTAATTCCCTTAGAATTGAGGTTGCTGGTATTTTTTTATTTTCCTGCTAACACCCTGCATTCTCTACCACCATTATCTGCCTTGGAACAATCAGGGCTATCATGTATTTTGCTCTTTTTATTTCAGTCACAATAAGAAATTCAGGTTGCCCCTGTCATCACCTGTCCCTAAAATTGTAACCTACACAGCTCTGGGCATCTTTGCTGAGCCCGTCTCCCTCCTCTCCTCATCTGAAACCCTTCCGCTGTGCCTTGGGAACTCATAGTCCTGCTTCAGCAAAATCCCCCAGAGAATCCCCCTCTTCCATTCATGTTTTCTTCTTCTCGCTCTTACCGAAACCCCGGCTCTCCATTGCCTGCTGCCACCTTAAAGCCCTGCTTTCACTCTCTCCATTGCCCTGAGCCTGAAGGTTGGGAGGTGTCCCTGCCCCACATGGCCAGGTTCATGTCATCCTCACGTTCTCCTCCACAACACCCGGCTTTGAATCTCATGCCTCTCTCCATTTGCCCACTACACCTGCTCGCTGAAGTCACCTACCAACTCTCAGATTGCCCACCCCATTCCTTGCAGGTTTTTCCTCCTCGGTATCATTGCTGCTCCCTCTAGCACTGCTCCTCTCATAATGATTTCAATGTCCACAAAATTAACTCTTCCATACCTTTAACTCTGAGTGTCTTGTGCCTCTGAGGTCTCCATTTTACGTGTCCTATTCTTTGACCACCCTCTCTTTTCTCTCCAGTTCAAGTCTTAATACTTCAAATTCAACATCTATATTCTCATCATTCATGATCACTTACACTTTTTCTTGTTCTTGTTTTTCTTGCACGCACCCTTATTTTCTCAACCAGCTTAATATCCATGACCTTTCATTAGTATCACTGCTTTGCAACACTCATTTTCCCTGCCACCCCCTTACTTCATTTTACTCAGCTAACTCCAGCACTGTGTAAATCCTCCTATCTCCTCCACACCTGTGCCCTGTAAGCTGTATGTGGCTGTAGAAAAAGAGGCACTTGTGCCACCATCTAGTGTCACCTTGAATCTATGATCACTCTTCAAATGGATCCTTTGTGCTGCTCTGTGATAGTGCCACCTTTCCTCTTCCACGTTCCTGAATGACTATTTCATACCTTCCCCTCTCTCCTCAAGCCCAGACCTCTCCCTCCCACCCCTTTTCATCCTTTCTGTCAGTTGATGGTGTTGCTTCTTACATCACTGAGAAGTTAGAACCAATCAGAAGAGAAGTACAAGAGCTCCCACTACCACATGCCACCACCTTGCTGCACATGTGCCCAATTATTCTGATTCTTTTCCATTTCTTGGGATAAGCCATTCTTTTTTCTAGAAAAGATCATGCCTTCCACATATGCTCTAAATCCCACCGCTCTCCCACTCAAGGACATTAGTCTGGCTGGTCTCCCCTCCCTCCTACATCATCACTTTTTGTTTCTTCTTCCATCGTAAAAACAAAACAAAAACAAACTCCACCTGCCTTGTAGCTACAACTTCATTCTTCTCCTTCTATGCAGTGAAAAGTTTTCTATACTCTGTCTACTACAATTTCTCTTCATCCATTCTCCCTGGAACTAATAAAATAGGCTGTTGCTTCCACCACTATACTGGAACCAATGCTGATACTAGGCAACTAGTGCTCATCTTGCTAGATCTATCAGCAGTGTTTGCCACTGTGAATCACTCCTTTCTTCTTGAAAGCCTTTGTTCAGTTTGCTTCCCAGATCATGAAATTCTGGGGATTTTCAAACTCAATGGCAGCTCATTCTCAGTCTTTTTTACTGTTTCTTCCTCGGTACCCTGAAATCTATATAGTGGTGTTTCTGGGACTCAACCTTTGGAGCAATTTACTTCTCTAACTACACTCATTCTGATGGAAATATTACCCAGCACATGGCTTTCAATACCTATACTGGGATCCCATAGTATTTACCACTATTTTAATGACTTCATTTTAAATCCACTTTTTAATCTTTCTGGAATTTATTATGATATAGGGAGGTAATCTTTCTTCACATATAAATTACCGTAAAGAAACATTTATTGCTTAACATTTCCTTTTCCCCTTGATATATCATGGGATCTGAATATATGTAAATTTATTTTATCCATATTAAGATATGTTTAAGGATCATCCATTTTATTCTACTTACCTTTTAGTTCTTGTTACAATGTTCTGCTTACCTTCATTTTCATAGTAAGTTATAATATCTGGCAAAGCAAGACCCTTTATTACTCTTCTTTTTAAAATTTTCTTATGTAGATACTCTTACATATTTTTCCAGCTGGCATATTTTTCACTACTTCAATCCCTTTCCCAAAATTGTTACTAGAATTTTAATTGGGGTTAAACCTATTTGTAAAGAATTGCTATATTTACACTACTTAGTTATTTTCTCTCAACCCAGGAATATGATAGTCTACTCTATTCAAACGTTTTATGTCTTATAGTAAACTGCTTTAACATTATCTATGTAGAGTGTACATTTCTCATATTAAAATTATTTCTATGTATCTTACATTTTCATTTCAATAGGAAATATTACATTTTTAGTTTCACCATAGTTTATTTACAAACTGGCCATTATTGGTAAACATTAACAGAATAGGTGCTTTGTACATGTATTTGATATCCAGTCACTGTTATTTTGATTCTAGAAGTTTTTCAATTGAGTCAGTTATTTTTTATGTTTAAAATAATATTATTTACAAAAAATTATAATTGGTTTTTTACTTGCCAGAAGACATATGTTATAATAACTTCATATTTTTATACTGATTAAGTCTTACAAAAAATGTTAAACAGAAGAGTGATCAGCTTCCTATTTATTCCTGATTTTAATATGGATGTGTCAAGTTTTTCTCCATAAGGTATGATGCTGGTGGTTAGTGTATGAAAAATCTTTCTTGTTATGTTAAGAAAACTTTTTTCTATCCCTGGCTTCTTAAAGATATCTTCTTTCAATTAGAATAGGATATTGAAATTTATCATATGCTTATTTTGGAGGGTAGAGTGAGGATGCAGATGCACTTAAGAGATGATCATATATACTTTTTTCACCTTAGCAGAATGATAAATGTTATTATGGACTAAATGCATAACTAATCTTAACTATCCTTGAATTCCTAAAATAGTTGCTATTTGTTTTTGGTGTAGTATTCTTTTACCATCTGCTTGCTTATAAAGTTCAGGTGATTTGGGGGGAACAAGTTAATTTATACATTCATAAGCAAGAATTAAATGCATTTTTTCTTATGCATTTTTAGCAGGGTTATGCTTGTTTTATATGATTAATTTAGAAGCATTCAGAAAGGATGCAGTTTAATTTCATTTTTATTAAGATAAATGTTATTGTCTTTACACTGTCGTCTTTTGACCAGTTGGTTATTATAGCATTTTGTTCCCTAAAAATCCTAAATGTTGGCCAGCCAGAGTGGTGGTTTGTGCCTGTAATTCCAGCTTTTCAGGAGGCTGAGATGGGAGGATCCCTTGAGCCCAGAAGTTCAGGACCAGCATGGGCAAAAAAAAAAAAATAAATAAAATAAGAAAAAGAAAAAAAGAAATCATAAGTACAGGTCTATTTTCTGAGAAATCCCTAGATAAAGTAAAAAATAAATAAAGACTTCCATCAAATAAACACAGTATAAATTGTTATGCTCTGAATTTTTATATTTTCTTTTAGGGAACTTACACTTTTTGAATTTGAGAAACTTTGTTCACATTGGAAACAGCCTCATGAGGCAAATAGAAAATAGCTATTATTACTCCCATGCTGTAACTGAAGAAAACAAAGCATACTGATTTCTCTTTTATTTTATGTGTATAGTGGCATAGTGGCACTTTAGTATAGTGGCAAGCATAAACTCTACAGTCACACTGCCTTTATTCAAATTCTGTCATCACCTTTTACTGGCTATGTAAACCTAGAAAATTTTTTTAACCTTAGTGGGGTCTTAGTTTCCTCATTTATAAAATGAAAATAATAATAGTACCTACTGATAGAGTTTTTATAAGGATTCAATGAAATACTCAATAAAACACTTGAATACTACTTAGTACATGGTAAGATCCATAAAAGCAATTGTGATAATGATCACCATAAAGATGATAATTACCATATATGTTATCTACCATTTATAGTCTAAAAACCAATCAGTTGATAATTAATAAAAAAATGTAAAAACCATTTTTATGTCTAGCACTATGCTAGATTATCTTACTGTCTTAGTCCATGCAGGCTGCTATAACAAAATATTATAAACTAGTTAGTTTATAAACAACAGAAGTTTATTTCTCACAGTTCTTAGGGCTAGGAAGTCCATGATCAAGGCTCCTGTAAATTTGGTGTCTGGTGAAGCCCATTTCCTGGTCATAGATGACACCTTCTTCGTATGTCCTCCCATGTTGGAAAGAGCTAGATAGCTCTCTAGGGTCTCTTTTCTAAGGGCCCTAATCCCACTCATGAGGGCTTCACCCTCATGACCTAATCACCTCCAAAAGGCCCCACCCCCTAATAGTATCACATGGGGGATAGGATTTCAATATAGGAATTTTTGGAGGACAAAAATGTTCAGATCATAGTAAGCCCTCACCCTAATGTGGTAATGTTTGGAGATAGGGCCCTCACTTATCTTTCTTTTTCTTTTTCTTCATGAATTTCTTTAAAAATATAGAGTGGAGAGGAAATATAACTGTAGGAAATGTTATAGGCTAAATATTTCAAAGAAACCAAGATCACTTTGTAACTGTCCTCTTCATAATACCTAATGACATTTGCAAGAGAGTTGTGCTTTCATTCTAGGCATTAATAAATCCTACACATTGCCATATTATTATCAAGAGCTCAGTCACTGTTGCCCCTTAAAGAAGTTTTTTTTCAAAATGGAAGAGTAAAACCTATGTGATATTGAACCTCAAGCAGGGAGTAAGGGAGATAAGCAAACTAATACTAATTCGTATACACATACACAGATAGATAGGTGATATTCTCATTTAATCATCACTATACTCATGGTCAGAATTATTTCTCCTATTTTGTACCTGGGAATATTGAAGCCTCAGCTAGCTCAAAGAGCTTTTTAAATATTAAATCATTTGTGAAAATTAACTCTACCATAATTCTTATTTTAAAAATAAAAGAATAAAAACCAAATGTCTATCATTGATCTGCTCTGTTGCCTGAAACATTATCAGTATCCATGAGTAAGCAATTAGCCCTATCTGTGGTAAATAGATTTACTATGAATCTACAGATTTACTAGAATCTGCTGTGTTTAAGGTGTGTTGTAAACCTTGTTTAATCTAACAACCTTGCCAAAATAGAGATTATTCGCATCTTATTACAACTCTGAAATTAATGCTAAGAAAATTTAAGCAACTATAGTGCCTTGTCCAAAAAATGCCAAAAGCAGGTTTCAAATCCTCTACAAAATGCTTTCTCCAGATTGTGAGAGAGTAAACACACTCTTAGCTGATTAAATGAGTTTGACTTTGAAAGCTCAAGTGAATTATATACTAGAGTCCTGATATAATCTGCAATAGTGATTAAGGGCCATGTCTGAAAAATATTTGAAAAATCATGAGAATATGATTTGTCACAGGATAGAAAGCAGTGAAATGTTTTTTCCAGATTTATAAAGGAAAATAAAATGTAGGAAACAGATTGATTTTGATCTCCAATGAAACTCAAGGGTTGCTTACTTAACCAATATCTGTCAACTGTATAAAAATTAAACAGTGTTCATTAGGGATTAGAGAATAGTCTCACTCAAAATAACACATATCACACTAAATGCTAGGATTAGTATATACATAATATATAAGACCCTAGTTTCCCAAATCCCAGTACAATATCAAATTTATCAGACAGTATGATTCATCATATCTCAAACTGAGCAAAAATAATAACAGCTACCACATGTCCAACCCTATATATGTACCAGGACCAGAACTGGCCACTGTATATAGATTTTCTCATTTATTCTTGCAATAAATTTATGAAGTAGACAGGATTATTTCTTCTTTTACAGTTGGTGAACTGAGGCTGAAAGAAATAATAATTTGCTTAAGTCATAAAACAGTAAAGGTCATACCTATGATTCAAACCCTGGTTTGTTTAAATAGGCATTTGATGGAATGGTTCATGCTGTCCTCACAAATGAGGCTGAAAATATGGGCTGGATGTTAACCAGCTGGTAGGTTGATGGGAGTATAAGTTACTAAAAAATGTGACCCACAGTAAGCACTAAAGATGTCTCCAATTATGAGGCATATGCTTTGTATTTGACCCTGTTAGGCTCAAAATATCTGTCAGTGATTTGGATGAGACCTATCAAATATTCAGATGACATAAAACAGGAAGTGTTACCTAATGTGTTGGATGGTGGGAAAAGATTGCAACAGTTAGAACTATGAGTTACAATTAACAAGATAAAATTAGTAGAAAACTTAGGTAGGCTTACTTGTTGATTCATTCTTTGGCATGAATTATCATTTCTGCTATGCAGTCCTAATGGTAGGCGCTGGGAATCTAAAGATGTGGATTGCATGGACCTTGTCCTCTACAAGCTTATTTTCTAGTGTTTAGAAAAGAAACACTACTTAGGAAAAGAACAGAGGAAATGACATATATTAGCAATTCATGTGAAACAGGAGTTTTTACTTGATTGCAGATTCACAAGGTGCCAAGACATGGTATTATAATACTATTTGTGCAAGTTTCAAATCAAGGAAGAAAGTACATTTGATATATTTGCAAATCACAGCTAGAGACTTATAATCTACTGTATTTTAGAAGTAATTCTTAGTAACTAGGATCGTTAAATATTTGGCTTGGAAAAAAAAGATTTAGGAAATAATAGTATTCTTAGATATTTGAGAACTCTCCCTGGGAAAAGGAAATTAGACTTAATCTGCATAGCTTCAGAAGGCAGAAATTGGATTATTGACTGAAAATTAAAATGAAACAAATTTTCATTCAGCATAAGGAAAAACTTCATAGCTTATAGTTATGCAACATGAAAAGGGCTGTCTTATAAGAATTTATGCATTTAACAATATCTCAAGGAAAGAATAGAAGGCATCCTTGTATGGGAAGAAGGTTAGGCTGAGTAACTTCTCACCTTAGGTCTAAGATACTATAATATTAATGTTATATTCATTTGACTTAGCAAAAGGAATATATACCACCAGCTTTCCAATGAGCATAAAAACCTTCACAAATCTCATATATTCTAATCTATTATTGAAAAGATATTAACACATATCATTCTTGATAATATAATTAAACTTCTCATTAGACATCCAGAATATAGAAATTTTCCCTAAAGTCTAATTTCTATACAAGAGAAAATATTATATACACTATTTCAAAGCAGACAAGAAAGTCATATGAGCTATATCAAAAAGTTTCAAAAATAGACTCGTGATTTATGTGTTGTGTTTGCGGACCTAACCAGGACATGTGTGATTCAATTAACCAAGTTTAGTATGTCAGCAACTCTATGAAATATTTGCTTGCTCTGTGAAAAACTTATATAAAGCTGCAGGTATAAAAGAAACAAAACCATATTTTTAAATCCCTATATTTTTAGTAATGATCATTCTCTTTAAGTATTTTGATTCAGTTATCAATGTTACATTTAGGTTACATAGAATAATTCATTATGTAATGATTTTATTACAGAAGCAAAATGCTGCAATTATGTTGAGGATTCCATGTATTTTTGGCACATGTTCATTTCTATAGCTATAAAATATGTTCTTAAAACACTCCCCAGTTAACACTTACTCATCAGCATGACACCTTGCTGAATGATTTGAGACTTGAATTCATAGATAATTATTTTATCTTGGAGCCATTATCTCTCACAATGCTACTGTTAAATATGGAATGGCTATTTTATTGCTAAAAAATGATGGTTCTTTTGGATGGTTGAATAAGGGAGAATTATGGTACGTAAATCAATATCAAAATATGACAAATAATTTTCCCTTGCTAACCACTTTTCTGTAATTAGACTTGAAACTTGGCCTTCTTCATCTTAAAAAGCCTGACCAGTTTTATCTATACTGCCGAGAACATGCATTCATTCAGTCGTTCATTCAAAACAGTCATTGAATGCCTACCATGTTTCATGCACTGTGTAGAACTAAAAGCAGCATCTAAACCAGACTTAAGGAATCAGAGAAAGTGACATTTAAAATGAGAGCTGAAATGAATAAGTGCTAGCCAGATAAGAGGAGGAAAAAATCATTCTAGAACAAAGGGTTTGCACCCAGAAGTGAGAAAAAGCATCTACATAATTTGAGAATTTCTAATGGTCCCATATGGCTACCACATTATGTGCAAAGGGAGCAGTGGCTAGAGGTACACCTGAAGGGGTAAGCAGGTAAGCCAATTATGATGGTCTTCCTGGCCATGCTAGGGAGTTTGTAATTCATCCTGACAGCAGTGGGGAACAAGTATAGGCTTTCAAGCAAGAGAGGGCATGGTATGGTTTGCTGTGTTCTATAGGATGAGCACTCCATTGCAGTGGAGAGATCACTAGATGAGAAAATTTGGAAATAGGATCTTTAGCTAAGAGGTTATTGTAATAATCCAGAGAAAAAGATGATAGTGACCAGATAAAAACAGTAGCAACAAGGAAGTCAAGAAACAAAGAGTAGTAAAATCATGGAACCAGTGATCAAATAGATATCTGGGTTAAGAGAGGCCTCTAGGTTGGTGACTTGGGGAATTGAATGGATGTTAGTGACCACAAATGAAATGGGAAATACAAGAGGATTAGATAAAAGTGAGTTTTAATTTTTGACATTTCAAATTCGAAGTGCTTCTTTGTCGTACATGAAGATCTATCCAAGAAACAATTAGAAATGAAAAGTCTGGAATTCATTAGAGATATCCAGGCTGAATGTATAAAAATGTATAGAGTTTTTGGCACACAGATAGCTGAAATCATAGTAATGGATGAAATCACCAAAGTAAAATGTGTAGGGAAAAAAGAGCTGAGAGCCAAAGTTAGAATTAAGGACATCAATATTGCTAAACAGAAAGGGAAGGAAGAGTTCATGAGTAAGAGTAAGAAAGAGTAGCCATAGAGGTAGGAGAAAAATCTACGGACTTACTATTAAAGAAACCACAGTAAGAGAAAATTTCAAAGAAAGAGGATCCAGAAATATCAGCTGCTGGAAAAAATTCACATAACATGAGAAATGATTATTGTCAGTAAATTTCATTTTAGCAACAAAAATCTGGAATTGTGTCAATGGTGACATCAGAAGACTGTTTAAAGGATAAATGGGAGATGAAGAAGTAGAGACCAGGAATGTAGGCTTATCAAAAATAGGGTAGAAGTTGCCAAGCAACTCGAGACCCCACAGATGTTTTTTTAGATAGGAAAGGCTTGACCAGATTCAAATGTTGATGGCAATAAGCCTGCAAAAAAGGGAAAGAATGAAGATGCTGAAGAAAATGAGCAGGTAGGAGGCAAGGAAACCAGTTTAGGAGGAGAATAGCTTTAGACAGAGGACACAAATAAATGTCAAAAGGATAGAAAATAATGCAAGCAAGTTAGTGAATTGTTTGGTGGCAGGAAGCCGAGGGAGAAACCAAATGAGACAGCTTGCTTTTCTCTGAAAATAAGGGGCTATCATCTAGTGAGAGTGAGGCAGAGAATTAGAAGATGTGAGATTTGTACCCTGTCATGTCAGAAAACTGGATCCATTTTACATTAAGTTATAAAATGCATCTATAAGTGTCACGGTATATTTTCAACTATAGCACCAGAAGTGTAAAAAAACAATGGTTTAAAATTCATTGTGACAATGTCATGGTTTCACAGCAGGCAATAACAAACACCCAAAAAGAGTTAATAGAAGTTCTAAAAAAAAAAAGGAGTTTTTAAAAAGACGAAATTGCATGTCAATCTCTGTGGTAGAAGTGACTTCAGCTGTTGTTTGTCATGAAAGACTACACATACCATACCAAACATTGCATGAAACATAAATGCATTCTTCTTGATTGACTGGATAAAGCAAAGAGTCCAGCGTATGGGATGTCATCCAAGTTCGATATAGAGCCTGCTGGCAGCTCTGTGGCTCCAACTGAGTTGATCAGGAAATCAGTTCGCTAACACGTCCATCTATTTTGTTACTGCCTTTTTGGTTTCTCAACTTTTCTTTTGATAAACTTGTTTATAAAATGTAAGTCACTGTTCTGACTGCTCCAAATCCTGTCATAAAATCAAGCTAAAACCCAACTCTCAATTCCCTCTATTTCTTCCTTTTTCTCAACTCCCAAAGTCAAGTGTCACATTTCCTGTAAACAACATTCAGTGTTGTGTTCTTGCTGCCATGTTTCTTATTTGTCATGTTTCTCTTTTTTATTTTCCCAAAGTTGAAGTGAGTCCTAGAAGGTAGGATATTATTTTACCTTTTCTCCTCACCCGATTCTCTCAGTGCCTGTTTCAGTGCCTTGCATGTAGCTCTTCCTAAGTCCCTACTGCATAATTGATTATTCTGTTTTAAATATAATTCTACTTCATGAGAATTTTAATTTCAAAACTATTTACATGCTATTCAGAAATTTTTCTCATTTCCTTATGTAAATGTCTTAAAAATGTTATCACCCTGATGCCTCTTATTGTGCAAGCACTAAAAAAGAAAATATTGATCTGAGATTGCTAGTTTCACACTGAGTCCTCTATATTTCTGAAGAACCACCAACATGTGAAAAGAAATAGATGAATCACATTCTTAAGGTGGTTAACTGGGCTGACCTTTTTTGCTCTTGTCGCCTCTTGAAACATTTATGCTTTCTGCCTTGCTTTAGTTTCAGAAAGCCTAGTGATGGGCATATGCTGAGATCCCAGTATTCTTAGCATTTTTTTCTGGCATCTCATAGGCCTAAAATCTGGGATGTGAGGAAACATAAATGGCCAGAAGAAATAATAAATGTTAGAGATTCTTGAAGTCTATACCCTAACTTAGAGTAACAAAAATTTACACAGAGATTGATGTAGGGAAAAGAGAACAAAATTCTTATTGTCAGTTAAGTGATAATAGCACAGTGTAAGTTTCTCAAATGAAAGAAATTTTTAAAAAATATATGTCAAAAACTGAGCTCTCAATGATAAAGTGTATGTGCATGTATGTATGTTAGAATGACAGTATATGTGTTCATAGACACACACACACTCATAGATAGGGAGCTATATGATAAATTACATTCTCTCACTAAATTACAAACAACCTGTTTCTCCTTCTACCTTTACAGAATTGTCAACATCACACTGCTGGTGACTTCTGTGAACGATGTGCTCTTGGATACTATGGAATTGTCAAGGGACTGCCAAATGACTGTCAGCAATGTGCTTGCCCTCTGATTTCTTCCAGCAACAAGTAAGATTGAGAAATATAACCATATTTCCCGATCAGTAATGCCATCTGTCTAGCACGTAGGCTGTCTATGATTTGGCTATTTTTTCTGTGTAGACAAAAATCTTAATTTAAGACAGATCTTTTTTAATAATATAAAAATATGACAACAGTGAGTATATAATACTCTATGGTTTATTTTTCCTTTAAAAATCCTGTTCCAAGTAAATAATACTTATTAATTAAAATGTAAATACCAATATTAATATAAGATATATTTATAAAATGAATGATATATATAAAAATGTGCATGGTTTCAGAAATATACAGGTCTAGTGCTTGCATATAATTTTGCCCATAACATCAGCCATGAAGGATTGTTTGGGTGCATATTATATCACTTTTGTGGTTGTTTCCATTTATTTTATGTGTTTAATTCAAGATTGGGAAATAATTATCAATAAAACTATTGAAAAATAGCACAGTTAAAGCAGGATGACTTATTATTATGTTCCAAAAAAGTCATATCTCCCAGAATCACAGTCCCCTTTCTCTTATGATAGTCTGAGCTTGGTACCATGGAAACACAGCCATAAAGAGAAACAAAAGCTGGAATATCTTATTTCAGTGCTGTCTGAACATTCTGTATTGGTTTATATATTGATAAAAACCTTAAATGCTTTCATCTACCTTTTTGCTAAGACTACCTACACTTTCCGTTAAGTGATTTATAGACTTCAATAACATAGTGTAGTTTTACTCTAAATTTCTTTTTGAAAAGAATGTATGTCAGTTTATTCAGAATTAGAATTCTGGACACCTTACCTTGAGTATTAAAGAACCTCAAAGCAATTCAGGCAAAGTGATCTTTCTACCTGTGCCTACTTACTTTTCTTCATTTTCAATTGAAAACCAAAATGAAAACATTTTTATGTAAATTGTCTCCTTTTCCGCTGTAAGTTCCTCTTTCTTGTTGGCTGGAATCATAAAGTTTTTATAGAGTGTCAAATGTAAATTTTTAGGTGAGTTGGATATTGATGAGGATAATATACATGATCTTACTTTTCATCCAGGCACCAAGTGGTAAGTGTATTAAAAATAATATTATTCTCAACTCTCTTTTCCTAATCTCCCCCAATGCCCAGATTTAAACAAGAGAATGTTATTTTTGTATTTGTTTGTTAAAATGTGAACCATTGGATTACAAATATTAAGTGATTAACTGATATTTTCTGGTGGGTACACTACAATAAAAACTACCGGGCATATACGAGAGAAACGTGCCCTTTCTTAGAGAAGCTGACTGTAAAACATGTGTCTTAGGGAATGTCAACTTAAATGTAAGGAGATTCAAGGGCACAAAATACCGCACTTAATTTTGAAAGCTTCAAGAACATATTAAAAGAAGTAGTAATATGTATGATAGATCTTAAACAGTGAATTGAAGGATTTCTACTGGTGAAGATAGGAAATTATGTGGGCTTGAAAACAGAAAATAGCACAATTCACTATTGCACGGTCATGGAAACAACCCAAGTGCCCGTCAATTCATGAGTGGATAACTAAAATGTGGTATATGCTCACAATGTATTACTCAATTCTAAGAAACAACAGTGAGCTAGCACCATTGCACCATTTATGCTATCCTGGATAAAGCTGTAGCCTGTTATCCAAAGTGAGGCAACACAAAACCAGGAAAATGGGCTCCACATCTACTCACCATCAAATTGGTTCTGATTGATTAAAACTGTGGTGCTCAAATGGTGTTAGTACTCATCAGGGAGTCGGGTGCAGGGGGAGACCCACATCCTTGAGATATGGCGAGCATTGTTGGTGGGGAAGGGAATACCTCTAACCCTTCTTAGGGAGAGGCAAAGAAATATAATGTAACCAAAATGTCAAAAAAAAAAAATCTTTTATCGGGTGGTGGGCAGGTGGGGGGGAGGGGAAGAGTATATTCTTACATAATGGGTGTGACACGAACCTCCAGGGGGTCAACATGCTTGAAGCTCTAGCACAGCGGGGGGGGGGAGTGTTGGCAGGGGCAAAATATGTAACCCTAACAATATTTGTACC
>CAUYPO010129448.1:0-17287 GCA_963574435.1 Cheirogaleus major | reverse complement strand
TCCTTAGTAGGAGTTATTATAGTTATTTTCCTAAAGCTGCCTGTAAAGTAAAACAAGCTTTCAGTGCTTTAAAGCTTTCCTCATCACACAAGAGCAAAACGGATTCGTCGTCAATGCACAGCACAAACTATCGTGTGGACTGTGAGTGCCAGCTGTGGGCAAGGTTTTGCGGTTGGTGAGCGCGGTACTGAAGTGGTTAATCAGTTAATACCAATTTGATGGTGAGTACATGTTGTGCTTGTTTTTCCATTCTTGTGATACTTTACTTAGAAGAATGGGCTCCAGCTCTATCCAGGATAATACAAGAGGTGCTAGATCACTATTGCTTTTTGTAGCTGAGTAGAGCTCCATGGTATACATATACCACATTTTCTTAATCCACTCATTTATTGATGGGCACTTAGGTTGTTTCCACATCTTTGCAATTGTGAATTGTGCTGTTATAAACATTCAAGTGCAGATGTCTTTTTTATAGAATGTCTTTTGTTCCTTTGGGTAGCTGTTCAGTAATGGGATTGCTGGATCAAATGGTAGTTCTACTTGTAGCTCTTTTAGGTATCTCCATATTACTTTCCACGGAGGTTGCACTAGTTTGCAGTCCCACCAGCAGTGTATGTGTGTTCCTATCTCTCACCATCCACACCAACATTTATTGTTTTGGGACTTTTTGATAAAAGCCATTCTCACTGGAGTTTAGTGATATCTCATTGTGGTTTTGATTTGCATTTCCTTGATGATTAGAGATGTTGAGCATTTTTTCATATGTTTGTGGCTATTAGTCTGTCGTCTTTTGAAAAGTTTCTATTCATGTCCTTTGCCTACTTTTTAATAGGGTGGTTTGATTTTTTTCTTGCTGATTTTGCTGAGTTCTATATAGGTTCTAGTTATCAGCCCTTTATTGAATGGGTAGCTACGAATATTTTCTCCCATTCTGTAGGTTGTCTGTTTGCTCTCGTGATAGTTTCCTTGGTTGTGCAGAAGCTTTTTAATTTGATCAAGTCCCATTTATTTATTTTTGTTGTTGCTGTGATCGCCTTTGGGTCTTCTTTATAAGTTCTTTGCCTAGGCCAATGTCTATAAGAGTTTTTCCAACATTTTCTTATAGAATTCTTATAGTTTTATGCCTTAGGTTTAAGTCTGTTATCCACCGTGAGTTGATTTTGTGATAGGTGAGAGGTGCAGATCCTGTTTCAGTCTTCTACATGTGACTATCCAATAAAACTACAGACCAATATCATTTATGAATATAGATGCAAAAATTCTCAACAAAATGCTAGCAAACTGAATTCAGGTGCTTCTCAAAAAAAATAATCCATCATGACCAAGTGGGCTTCATCCCAGAGATTCAGGGATTGTTCAACATATGCAAATCTATAAATGTAATTCACCACATAAATAGAAGTAAAAACAAAGACCTTATGATCCTCTCATTAGACACAGAAAAAGCATTTAACAAAATTCATCACCCTTTTATGATAACAACACTTAACAAAATAGGTATAGACGGGACTTACCTCAAAATGATAAAAGCCATATATGACAAACCCACAGCCAACATCATACTGAACAGGGAAAAATTGAAAGCATTCCCACTTAGAACTGGAACAAGACAAAGTTGCCCTCTATCACCACTTCTATTCAACATAGTGCTGGAAGTCCTATAGTCAGAGCAATCAGACAAGAGAAGGAAATCAGGGGCATACAAATTGTTTTATAAGAGTTAAAACTATCACTCTTTGCTGATGATATGCTTTTATATCTGAAAAACCCCAAAGATTCTGCCATGAGACTACTGGACTTGATAAATTCAGCAAAGTCTTAAGTTACAAAGTCAATGTACAGAAATCAGTAGCATTCCTATATGCCAACAACAGTCAAACTGAGAAACAAATCAAAGATTCAATACCCTTCACAATAGCAACAAAGAAAATAAAATACCTAGGAATATATTTAACTAAAGAGGTGAAAGAACTCTACAGGGAGAATTACAAAACACTGAGGAAGGAAATAACAGAAAATGTAAACACATGTAAAACAATACCATGCTCATGAGTCACCAGAATCCACATTGTTAAAATGTCTATACTATCCAAAGTGATCTACAGATTCAATGCAATCCCTATTAAAATACCAGCATCATTTTTTTGCAGATCTAGGACAAATAATTCTGTGCTTTGTATAGAACCAGAGAAGACCCCATGTAGCAAGAGCGATCTTAAGCAAAAAGAACAAATTGGGAGACATCAACTTACCAGACTTCAAGCTATACTTCAAGGCTATGGTAATTAAAACAGCATGTTACTGCCACAAGAACAGAGACATAGACCAATGGAACAGAACTGAGAACCCAGTTCTAAAACCATCTTTATATAGCCATCTGATCTTTGACAAAGCAGACAAAAACATACACTGGAGAAAAGAATCCTTATTGAATAAATGGTGCTGGGAAAATTTGACTAGCATTTAAAGAGAGAATGTCAGGATGGCATCAACTTTCAAAAATGCCCCTAAGAGCTTATCCCCTTTGCAAACCTGATGCCAAGTCTTAAAATTTAATGAATAAATTAAAGTCAAATTGAGATTAAATGCCACTGAATAATGTGTTTCCTAGGACAGTTCCTAACCAAGGTGCCTGAGGCGGACAATCATACAGGAGTAGATGACGCCTGGCGTGAACTGTCTTTCCTTTGACAGCTCATTCAGGACAGGGCTGGAAACTAAAGTTTGGATTTCTGTTGAACTGATATTTTTTTTCCTATTATTGTTGTAGTAGTTTGTTTTTTAATGCTAACAAGTGAATTTCAGATAGCCAGTATTTCTTTTCTGTTACAACAAGGTTTTAACAGACGCATAATATGATTATAACAAATATGGATGTAAAGCCCTGAGGAACATAATGCCCATCCCTTCTGTGTCTCTCAGGAACTGGCCACCCATTTGCTGGATTCTTTTGTGAAAATCAGGCTTCAGGAAAGACTTTGAGGATTTTGAAAATTCTAAATAGAGTTTACCATTGTAACTTCAATAATCAAATTCTGTCCTGGAATTGATTTATTTACATCTGAGTGTATTTTGCTTCTGGCCTAGGACAGTGCCTCAATGATGTAACAAGTAGCAGAAGTTGAAGATTTTTAGCTGATATTCATGAGCTTGGACCAAGCAACATTTAAAAAAAATGTGAGATTTTTCAGGCAGTCATAGCACCAGGCTGTCTCACTGTGGTCTCCGTGACTTCGTGTTGGGGGAGAAGTTCCTGTTCTCGTTTTTTGTCCTCCCTGCCAGCTGGTGATGAAATAATGAAAACACAATTGCCTCGGGTTCTTTTGGCCAATGTCCTTTGCCAACCAAACTTCTTGGAAGTTGTGTGCTCCCTGAATGAGTCAGCAAATGCTTGCTCAGATGTAACAGCCTCTTTGAAAGAACTATTTGCAAACAGCCAATTGTAGGAGAGTGGTTGGAAATGCAATGCCTTAAGTTCTCTCATTTCAACACTTGGTATAAAAATTGCAATGCAGACAGTGGGCCTGGTCTCCGTCTGCATCGAGTGACCAACAGTCTGAGTATGATGCTTGAGGATGCACAGGGACAAGAGAAGGGGAAGTGGGGGGGGGTGACGTGGCCGCCCAGCAGGAGGTACATGAGAATTCCAGAACACTATGGTAAAATGATCCGCTGTGGGTTTGTGTCAGCGTGTGTTTGCTTATGCAAAGGAAATGATCTGTTAAGTGATTAAAATGAGTCCATCAGCAGATGGTTCTACTCCATAGAGTTTATCATGTCAGTACTTTTATCAATACTTGATAATGACCCATGAATGTCTAGTTCGAATAAAACCTTTGGAATCGGCTATCACTGGCCGAAGCAGCCTGCACCAGGGACTGAATCACTGTGGATGTCCCTCCAACCTTCTCTTGTCTGTCCCACAATGACAGGACGTCTCCTCACTCAGGCAGGAGAGCAGGCTGTTCTGAAGCTCCCTGCAATCCCACTGGGTCTCCCCTTGCCCCCTACAGTCCCCTGCTCACCTAGGAGTGGCAGACTCCCTCACTCACTCGGATGTGTTAGCCACATGCAACGTGGCAACAACTGCGGCCCGTCTCTTTCAGAGTCAAAGGCTTCTTTCTAGCTGTGTGGGTTCCCTCAGGAGACTTTCTAGGCTGTGTGTTGGGCAGGGGGTGGGGGATTTAAATCCTCCCATTTTTTTCCTTCTCTAAGATGGTTTTCACGTACACCTTCTGGGCGCTGCCCTGACCTGCCAGCCTGCATCCGGAAACAAGTCTTCAAGCCCTGGCCTCTGTCTCAGATCTTAGCCCATCAGGATCTTGAGAAGGGGGGAAGGGGGAGAATGAGACCTCACTTGCCTCTGGCATCTTAAAAAAGGCTGGGTTATTCTTACCAAAGCTTAAAAAGGGAAGAAAAAGAAGCTTATGATCTAACTTGCCGCTGAGAAAAAAAAATGAATTTCTTCAAATCATTTTTATTAAACAGCACTAAGAATGAATGACAGACAAAAAAAGTGTCCTTTTGATGGCTTCCAGAGCATTCTTCCTCTGTTTAAACATCTCTACTTTCCTGACCTGCCTGAAATGGTGCAGCAGCTGTAGCTGACATCAGGGAAAAGTTATTACAACTGTCACCCGTGCTAACTGCACACGTCGGGTAATATCCTTTCATCAAAGCCAGTGAAGCCGCCTGCTTTACCTGCCCAGTGATGTCAGTGAGAGGGAAATTATCAATCTTTCCACGGCTGCCGATTTATAAAGAAATAAACCCACACTTTCGTGTTATATCCATTGTGGTTCCTCTTGACCGATGTTATTATGTGGATACCAAAGGAATTAGTGATGACAGCCCACTTAGCGGGCACATGTTGCCAAATATGTGCTTAACGTTAAAAGCTACTGAGTGCATATGCAGAGTTTTTATGTTTGTTTTTGTTTTAAAATGTACCTAAAGTCTAGTTAGGCCAGATTTAATTATTATATGCTGACATAAGTATAATACTAAGTCTTGCTCTCTTAGCTGAAATGTTTATTAAATCAAAATGACAAAATAATTTAGGCTATTTTTCTGGTTTTTCTTTTGGTAGCTTGTGACATTTCATTAGCAGGGCCGAGCCTAGCGCTTTACTGAATAACAGATACTTTTACATGAATTACACGGGGGTGTGTGGACGTTAATATTTCTAGATGGCAGAATTGATTCCGAGGGGTGACATGATTTTGTTGAGGCACGTGTTTCTGATTGGGGTGTTTCAACCCTAATTGTCAGGTAGAAATTGAGTGAGATTCCCCTACCTCCTCCCGTCTCCAACACAGCAAGTGGCTTCTGATGGGCTGATGGTGAGCAACATTTAAACAGGGGAAAGAACTGGAACAGAAAACTGCTGACCCCAGAGCCCATTCTGAACATTTCTAAAAATAATAGCTTAAGAAATTTTTATTTGAGTGCTAACCATGTGCCACTCACCTGCCATGTGCTTTACCTGTTTCTGTTGGGTCATAGCACCCTCTACCCATGCATGTAAATTGTAGCCTCTTTATATCCCATTCCTGACACAACCCATTTTAGGAGCTTCCATCCTACTGCTGGGGGAGACGAGTAGTGAGTTAGCATCTCGTTTCTTCCAAGTCAGATATTTCCACTTCATGTAAAGGTCCGGCGTGTGTGAAGAGAAGCCCTGCCGAGGCTCACACTCGGGCTCTCCAAGTTCTGCCGCAGCCTTCTCCATTCCAAAACAGCAGCTAGCTACGTGGTGGGGTTCGCTGGGGAGGGGATGTGTAAGATAGAGGCTCAGGTTTGTGTCCAGGGTCCTTGGGTAGCAACAGACCTGCCGTGGACTGAATGTCTGTGTTCATATGTTGAAGCCCTCATCCCCAGAATGGCTGTATTTGGAGATGCGGCCTCTAAAGAAGGAATTAAGGTTAAATGAGGTCATAAGAGTGGGGCCCTGACCCAATAGGATTAGTGTCCTTATAAGAAGGGTCACTAGAGAGCTCCCCCTCCCCAGAGAGAGCACCAAGAGGCCACGTGAGCACACAGTGGGACTGCAGCAGCCTACAAGCCAAGAAAAGAGACCTCAGCATGAAATCTACTTTTCCAGCGCCTTGATCTTTGACTTCTCAGCCTCCAGAATGGTGAGAAATAGATTTTGGTTGCGTAAGCTACCCAGTTTGTGGTATTTTGTTATGACATCCTAAGCTGAGTAATACAGGACCCTTACTGTCCTCTGTGGGCACATGCTCCTTGCTCATTCTACGATGCTAATATCTGTTCTCCAAGTCCATAGCAAGAGAACTCTCTAAGCTTGAGCGTACTGGTTCTTCTTGCTGTGTGTGCTCCACCTTTGCATTCACGGGACCATGTAGACCCCTGAGGCCGGCTGTGACCCCCACAGACCCGAGGCTCTGGCTCTACTCTGCAGCCCTGGGCGACAGGAGCACTGTGTTCATGCTGCCACAACTCTCAGGCAAATTTGGCACCATTAACTCCCTTCCCCATCTACCCATGGGGTCCACAGGAGTTCCTGACCCCTGCCCGCATGCCCCATGGAAGGGCCTGAAACCTGCTGGGGAACCAAATTAAGACCCCTCCTCTGTCTAACCTAGTGGTGGTAGATTTCTCCCCTAGCTTTCGTCCTCAGTTCTCTCTTCCCCTGACACATAGATGTTCTCCATGACGTAGGCCCTTAGGCATACTTCTGGACATGCTAATGGAACCCCCCCAAAATTACTCCCCACTCTCCTATAAGGCCTGGCTTTCAAGACAATTATCTCATGAAAGATGTCAAGAGAGTGTGTTTTCAAGCTCAAAGCTGCCCAACGGCCTTTTTAAAAATTATTTTCCCTATTCCTTTCTTTTCTGAGGGAAAACGTCTAATGACTAGTGACCGGATAGATGCTCCCTACATGTTTACAAATCATGCCCGGTTCACATTTATGATTCTCGAGCAGCCCTAGAAGGTAGGAGGCAGGTGGGCTCTGGATTGGCTTCCTTTTAATAGGGGCTGGAGGTGGGTGAGGATTAGCAATAGTTTCCAAAGTCAGATACAAATGGAGTATTATTATATCCAAATCGCTCACGAGAATCCCTTAGGTGCTACCGTGCAGACAGACTAGCTTCTCTCAGCACGGGGCAGCACACTCCGCCAGTGCTTCCTCCAGCTCTGGAACAGATCGGCTGAGCACCAGATGAAGAAGTTGGCATGTTTAGGGGTCATGGTGTACAAAAAGCATTTCCTTTAAAATACTAGAATCTCACTCAGCGTGGTGAGAGGGTCACACTTTGAGAAGGGAACCGCAGCTGTACACCTCCCATCTGGTCCCGGCTGCAGGGAAGAGACTGGAGTGGGATGATGAGTAGTCATTCAGCTGGGGGTTCAGTTCCTCTCTCTTCCTCCCTGGACTCATCTCTCAATTAAGAGAAGCGTGCGGGTGTGAAGTGCTGCCACTGAACGATCTCTACTGTGCAGGAATACACGTGTAACTTGTGCATGTTATTTCATGTCGGTGGGTTGGGACTGAGATTTGAACCATGTCTCTCTCCCTGCAGAACTCCAAGCTCTTACATTGACACCATGCTGCAGATGCTGTGTGTCTAAGAATTGAAGGTACAGGTATATTTTTGGATTTCACTAAAACTTCGAGTAATTTTACTGACCCCAGAGAAACTTAAAATACAGACTAGGATCTCTCAGAGCTTTAGAGAAATACAATTAGAAAATATTTGCCTTGAAAAGTTGCAACCATAACAGCAAAATGCCAGGTGCTGCAGAATAAGGAAAAGTTACATAGGTTTATTGTGACACGGGGATAGTGGAATGATGTGAGTTAGTTTTCAACTAGACTGAAGCACTCTGGGGGCAGGAGCTAGGTCATGTTTCTCCTCCCCAGAGGGTGGTACCCACAGGTGTCAAAATGTTCTTTTCACTTCAGTGTCATCAGGGCTTGGTTGTTCCCTTACGCCACCAGCTGTTTCTCATTCTTCCTTGTGTCATCTCACTCCATCTGGGAACGCAAGCATCGCTGGAGTTCTATCTTCAAAGTCAAAAGCAATGGGACAGACAAGAAGACTCTTTTCAAATCCTGAGCAGAAATGGCCACAAAGTTTGAATCACACTCAAAGGGTAAGAAAGACTTCTTGTATAATCCTGTAGATGAGTGCCATCCACATGCCCCTGGCACTGATTCTCCAGAGTGGATGCCTCAGCGTCAGACTGGGAGTGCAGTGAGTGATGAGTATGGGAAGGAAAAGGCTCCAACAGCTGGGAAGTGGAGACTAACTCCTGAATCCTGAACCCTTTGGGTTACACAAATGAAGGACCTTTATTCTTGATTTTAAAAAACTGTACTGGGCAAGATTTCATCAAATCTACATCACAACTACACCATGATAACAAGATGTGAGATTCAAAGTTTATAACTTTCTCATTCTTCTATAGAATATGTGAATTTCCGTAACACATATATTATTAATGACCAATAAAATATTAACTCCATCTAAAAATACATTATTAAAAACATAATCTGTGCAACACGCACATCAGTTTTCTCCAGACACTTTATTTAGAAATCCCAAGCTCCTTTTTTCTTGGTGTTGGTGAAAGGAGACAATTCTACAAATGTTGATTTGTAATGACCAAAAGAGCTCATGATCTTGTCATCAAGGCATCAAAAGATAATCAACAATTCTGCCCAAAAGGCAAGATTTCAAATCAAAGAGTGTTCCCCAAAGTTGAGAGAGCACAGAGGCACTGTGGAAGCAGTATGTCTCTAGAGACGCAGTTTGTGTTGTTTGTGGGTGTTTTCTAAAATGGGATCTAAAGTCCAGGAACCATAATTAGGCCCACCACCAATGATGTTATTGTTGTCCTCAGTGTATGTCTCAAAGACATCATAAGAAGATTTGCAATGATGGTTGACTCACTACCATGAGCTTGTGGACACTACTTTTCACTTGAAAATAGGTCTCTGACTTTGCTCTTGGCAGACAAGCCCTGTATAATAAGCTCTATGAATGTTCAGAAATCATCAGCATTAGAAGGTGCACATCATAATTCAAATCTCTGAAGAGGAAGGAGGAAGATGTTGACTTCAATCTTCATTTAGTCTTGTTACGG
Organism: Cheirogaleus major; assembly: GCA_963574435.1. NCBI lineage: Eukaryota > Metazoa > Chordata > Mammalia > Primates > Cheirogaleidae > Cheirogaleus > Cheirogaleus major. The sequence continues at coordinate 8,169 of CAUYPO010129448.1, read as the reverse complement.
AACTTCCAGACTCTGAAAAATTCATCCCAGCTGGTAGCTGGAGGATATTGCCCTGGGAGGGGAGCTTTCAATATGGTTTGAATTCAATTAGCCAGATCTTCCAAGGGACACTGGGTACAATTTAGGACACTGCCTCTTGAATTCTCATTTTCAGCCTTGCAAATAATTTTCAAAGGTCGTTAGACCATAAAGAGTTTTCATTACCCTTCATTCTAGTCAACAGCAAACACTTATTAAGTGCCTACTTGGTGCCCTGTGCTAGGTAGGTACTCCTAGGTACATCTGAGAGAGGATACAGTGCAAAAATTAAAGTGTCTAGAAGAAAATATATAGATACCTCATTTGGGTTTTTTTGTTTGTCTTTTTTTTTTTTTTTTTTTTGAGACAGAGTCTTTCTCTGTTGCCCAGGCTAGAGTTCCATGGTGTCAGCCTAGCTGACAATAACCACAAACTCCTGAGTTCAAGCAATCCTCTTGACTCAACCTACTGAGTAGCTGGAACTACAGGTATGTACCACCACAACTGGCTATTTTTTTTCTTTTATTTTTAGTAAAGATGGGTTCTCACTCTTGCTCAGGCTGGTCTTAACTCCTGAGCTCAAGTGATCCTCCTGCCTTGGCCTCCGAGAGTGCTAGGTTTATAGGCATGAACCACAGTGCCTAGCCTAGATACATAATTTGTAAGCATATGGAAGCCAAAACCGGTATAATGAGAGCGACATAAGAAGGATTCCTATAAATTTTTAGCTATGATAGAAGGAAAGAGAGAGAGAGAGAAAGAGAAAGAAAGAGAGAAAGAAAGAGAGAAAGAAAAGAAAAGAAAAGAAAAGAAAAGAAAAGAAAAGAAAAGAAAAGAAAAGAGATTGATTTGATTATACAAAATTGAAAAACTGCTATGGTCTGAATGTGTTCCCCTCAAATTCATATGTTGAAACTTAATTACCAATGTGATAGTATTAAGAGATGGAGCCATTAGGAGGTGGTTAAGTTGCGAGGGCAGAGCCCTCACAAATGAGATTTGTGACCCTATAAAAGAGGGACAAGGGAGCCATTCATCCATTCTGCCATGTGAGGATGCATCAAGAGACACCACCTATGAAGCAGAGAGAGCCTTTACCAGACATCGAATCTGTTAGTGCCTTGATTTTGGACTGTCCAGCCTCCAGAACTGTGAGAAATAAATTTCTGTTGTTTATAAATTACTCAGGCTAATATATTTTGTTATAGCAGCCTGAATGGACTAAGAGACTGCTGAGTGTCAAAAGACATTGTCAACAAAATTAAAAAGGCAAATGACAAAATGGGACAAATACTATATGACAATGGGTAATATCTCTTATAAAAGCTTCATACAGCTCAATGAAGGAAAACCACTTTAGCAGAAAAATGGCCATAGGACATGAACAAGCCCTTCACAGAAGAAATGCAAATGGCCAACAAATATACAAAAATGCTAAGGATCACTAATATTTGAAAAAAATGCAACAAAAATAATGAAACGTTTAAACCTACCAAATTTTCCTTTTTTCTTTCTTTCTTTTTTTTTAAGACTCAAAGAAAACCATTAGCGAAAGCACATGGAACTCTGTGACTTGGAGGTGTGAGTCACTGCTGCCCTGTTCATGCCCTGCTCTAGGGAATGTGTCCTCTCCCTGGCCCACTCCACCCTCCCACTACTTGCCTGACCCAGACTCATCATGGAGGGTGCAGGGCCAGAGTGCACACCGCAGCAAAGCAAAGGCTCCCGGGTGCTGGATGAAAGGGGAGTCAGAACTCAGAGCCTTGCAAAGAAGCTGCCACCTGCCAACGGGAGGGAGGAGCAGGGGAATGGCTGCAGAGAAGGGATGCACAGACGTAGCACCCAGGCTCTCTAGATCTGCAAGGCCCAGCTGTGCTTCCTGCAGTTGGAGGCCCTGACATCCCCCTTCCAGCCTACAGTGGACAGCGTCTCACCTGAGCTGCTTTGAGCTGCGCTGTTTTTGGCAACTGACAAAGCAGTGCTCCTGCATTGCTAGGGACACAGCAAATTGGCACAAATTTTCCAGGGACACTTGGAATTTGTACTAGCAGCTTTTCAGATATGGGGTGCTTTTTAGCCCAGCAATTCCCAGTAAGCGGATTTATCAAAGATGTGACTAAAGATTTGTGTCCAGGGACACTTATTGAAATGTCATTTTTATTAGGGAAAAATTGGAAACAACCTAAAAAAATTCTAGAGGAAGGGAGTCGTTACATGCCTAAGATGGTATACAAAGGTCATGGCAACCTACTTATGGTAGACTGTGACATTACAAAGCCTGCTGCTGAAAAAGCTAAGTTATATCAAACCTAAATTGGCCAAAAATGATGGTTTTGTGCATAGGGAAAAAAACACTGAAATATAGCATCCAAAATCTGTTAATATTTTATTTTGAAATAATACCACATTTATAGGTAAGTTGCAAGAATAGCACAAGAAATTCCCATGTATCTTCACCTAAGCTCACCAACAGTTAAGACTTTGCAACATTCGCTTTGTTTTCTCTCTCTCTTCTTCTCTCTATATACACACACACAGTCATATATAATACTTATTATATGACTCTATATAAAATAGCAATCATATAATATATGCATAATATGTATAATAATATGTATGTACAATATATTATATAATTTACATAGAATACATAATTTTATATAATATATAATGTATATGCATAATATGCCTATTTTATATGTATGATATATATGAATAATATGTATGTTATACTATTAAGCATGTTGTATAAAATTATATGTATCATTTTTCTGAACTATTTGATTGCAAGTTGCAGAAATCATGTTCACTTACCCCTAAATAGTGGCCTTCATATGTTATTTTTTTCTCCTTTTGTTATTCTATATTTTTCAAATTTTCTATCTTTGTAATTAGATAAAAATAACAACATACATTATCTTAAAATGTAATTTACAACTGTTTACCTCTGAAATTTTTAAAGTAATTTTTAAATTGCTAGCTAGACACTAAGCTGATATAGTCTTTTGAAAAAATCAACTTAGAAATATATATGTAAGCTTTCAAGATGTACATTTCTTTTGAACTAATAATCCTACTTCTGGGATTCTATTCTGAGAAACTATTCTAAAATTTTAAAAGGGCAAGATGTACAAAATGTTATTACAGTATTCTTCTTAAGAGAGGAAAAAAGGTCAATAAACCAAATGTCCAACCACAGAAAAATGGTTATGAAAACTAGAACATCCATTTAAAGCAAAAGTGTACATCCATTCAAATGGCATTGGTGACAAACTGGTCCCCGGTGGGAAATGCACGGCCCTGCTCTGGATGCGGTGGCCCTGACTGAGGCTTGGCACGGGAGGGTGTGCATGGTGGGCAATCCTAAAAGGCTCGAGTGGAACCCCCAGAAAGAAGGCCCCCTAAATGTGGAGCTGTCTGCTCTGTGAGCCAGACTCACCTCTCCTGTCGGGAGGTTCTGAGTCCACAGAGAGCCCTGGGGTCCCGACCAAACAGGGACAGTGAGCAGGGGAGGCTTCTCCCCACCACCTGTGGAAGGCAGTGCTCATGACCATGGCTCTTCTCTCCCACCACGCCCAGGTGCAGCCTCAGAGTCACTCTGGACATAGCATTCCTGGAAGCCACCACGTGGACGGCAGGGACCCCAGGAGATAAGCCTGTCTGTCACCTGAGCCACACCTGGAGGTAAAAGTACCAGTGGAAGCTGAAGGGCCATTACACCTGGAGGGTGGGGGCGCAGTGGAGGGCGGGTTGGCAGTGGGGGGAGCATCCACACCCTGTTTGTGAAGACCCACCTCCAAAAAGGTCAATTTTTAGGAGCAATGGTTGCTGACCTTGAGAGAAATGATTCTTTTAAAATCGTGTGAATGGTCATGGTTGCACTTTACTTCACTTCAGCTTATGTAGCCCTCATGGCTCACGCCCAGGCTTCTGCTCAAGGCTGCTCTGATGGCCTGAAAGATTTAGTGTCCTCTTGGGTGTTCCCAGAGTCTGAGCACAGTCAGGCCCCAGCTCAGTCAGTGGAAGTCGGCCATGACTTTGGACGGTGGGCAGGACAGATGCTGGGATGCAGGCTCTAACGCCCGAGCAGGCAGAGAGACAGAGCTGATTGCTCCCACGCAGCAGAATCGGACTTGGTGACCAGGCTCTGGCGGAGGCCATCCAGGACATGATGAAATTGGTTGAATCTAACACGATGCATCCAACCTTACTTGCAAAAAACCATTTCTAAGGTGAATGCAACCATAATTGCTGCTTGAAGAGAAAAGAAAATCATTAAAGAATAGCGATGTTTTCTATGCTGAATGCACAGTTGCAGCGGTAGCAAGTCCTCAGCATGTCTCTCTCTGTAAGGTCAGGTAGGAAAGGTTTAAAAACTGCAGGGCTCTCCAGGATTTGCAAGAGAACCTGTAAGTTTATGTCAAGGTGTCAGACCCAAGGGGTGAGCTGGCAGAAGGCAAAAAGAGACACAATCCCCAAGAATAAACCTCCAAGTGCAAGTTTTAACTTTCAAATCCATTTCATTTATACCAAATGAGATCTGCAAGGAAGTGACATTTCAAAGGTTCCAGTCGTGCGGGAATAACAAAGACAACCATTAAGTTGGAAAGAGCAGCTGCTCTTTGATGTTTTAAAGGGCAGAGAGGGAGTGCCCAGGTGGAATTAGGGTTGGATTAGGAAGCTACTTTAGGGAAGAAGCGGGGAGGAAGGGCTTTATAGAATCAGACGTTGGTCTGCAGACAGCGTGGCACGTGGCAATTGACGCTCAGGCCCCAGAGAAAGTGAGGGCCACAAACTGCCCCCCCCCAGCCTGGAGAAACGCGACACTGTCGGTGCCAGGGGTTGTTCAGCGTGGCTCATCCCCTGGAGTCTGGAGACGAGAGTAGAAATTACGGAATTATTACAGGATATAAAGTCTTCGAACTATTGTGAGCAAAGAGAGACCCTGTTGTCCTATCTTCTGCTTGGGAAAGAGCAAGAAAAAGTGGCCGCCAGAGCTGAAGGTCATCTTCTTAGCAAAGACGGGCCAACTGGACCTCAGCGAGGGTGCTTGCGGAAGAGTATTTGTCTTGTCTGTGTCCCAGAGGATGTAAAGGAACTCCCCACCAACATGACTGCTGCCCATCTAAGCAGCTGCTTGGAGTTCAAGTTTTTACAAGAAAACCCGGATTGGAAAACACCATGGGTCACAGTTACAGGATGTGTAAGATCGGCACATCACGCCTGACGCCAAGACTGGCTTATAGGTTGGTAAGAATTAAACGTGCTTATTCTGTGTCGGCAAATTGCATTCCTGCAGCAGGTTGTTGTCAAAAGATTAGAACGCTGTCCATTTTTCCCAAAGACTCCAAGGTAATGACCATTTTGACGCCATTGTCTTTGGAATGAGGTTTTCTGGTGTTGGAGCATTGTTCTGAAAAATCTGGTTTACACAGTTTTTTCCTGGAGTAGAGAATGCAGCTCTCTTTCAGAGGGAAGTCATAAGTCATTTGTCAAAAGGGAATCTCCTGAAGGAAACAGTGACCAGACCCAGATAAGAGGGTGGTCTCTGGGAAGGTGCGTTCCAAACGCTTCGGCGCGGCGGTGGCGAAGGCCCTGGGAGGTCTGACTCCAGCGCCGGCTTCCTCTGTCCCCTCCCCGGCTCCTGCTCCCGTCTGGGAATCTAAACTTCACTGTGGGAACCGTGGTCTGGGCTTGTCCCTCCACAGTTCCCTCTGCCATGAAAGCCATCCTAAGTGTCCTCACCTGCCGGACTCCTCCGCTCTCTGCCTGGAAATACCCCATGTGACCCGTATGTAAGCACTTCCAAGATCCGATTACAATTGTTTTTAGAAAAGATGATTTATTGGCGTGAGAAATTGTCAATTTCTGTTCAGTAAAAACAACAAAAAAAAAATCAGTTATAAAAAGTATGTCCAGTATGCTGTTCACTGGGCTAAGGTAGCTAAATAGATAAACATGTATCTGACCCAAAATGTGATTATCCAGGGATAACAAAAGCATGGATGGTTTTTGCTTTATTCTTTGTGCTTTTATATAGTTTCTAAAATTTTTATAATGAACATGGTATTAGTCCTCTGTTGCTGCTCTAACAAATTATCGTAAACAATACAAATTTGTAATTTTGTAGTTCTGCAGGGACGATGACTGGGCAGAAATGAAGGCGTCAGCAGGGCGGGGCTGCCTTGCTGTCCCGGGGTTCTGGGGCTGAGTCACCCCACGCTCACTCAGGTCATTGGCAGAATTCGGTTCTTGCGTTTTAGGTTGCTTTGAGGTGTCTGTTTCACGACTGGCTGTCAGAGAGGGTCGCTCTCAGCTTCCAGACAAACTCTCGTCCCTGGGTTTATGGCCCCCTTTCTCTCTCTTCAAAGCCAGTGAGTCAAATTCCTCTGAAACCTCAAATGGCTCCTGCCTCTTTGTTCCTGGAATCTCTCTGACTGACTCTCCCGCCTTCTTAGTCTACTTCTAAGGTCCCTGGGCCCATCTAGATAATCCTGGGCAATCTATTTTAAAGTCACCTGGTATCAGCAACCTTAATTCTCTTTTGCCTTGAAACTGACATATTCGCAGGCATAACACAAGATCCTGGGTGCCAATATCCCACCCACCACAAACATTTACTTATTTTACAAAAATATTTCATAGCAATTTTATTTATTATTTTTTTATTTCAAAACTTTTCGGGGTTACAAATGTTCAGGTTACATATATTGCCTTTGCACCGCCCAAGTCAGAACGACCAGCGTGCCCGTCCCAGACAGTGCGCACCACGCCTGTTAGGTGTGCGTTTGCCCGTCCCCTCTGCCCCTCCCACCTGCCCAACAACATTTACTTCTAATTAATTAAAAAATAAATGCCATTGAAAAAGGAGCCGATCTAAATGAGGTGAAGAAATATCCACCATTCTTTGGCCTTTAGAAAGGTAAATATATAGTCAGTCTTGATGACAACTAGCTCATCCTTGCTGTGGACATCTAATTTTCTTGGAAACCTCTGGTTTCTTGGAACTCTCTACCAAAATTCCAGATCTCTCGGCAAAATTGTCTTCTATTTTTATTCTTTAACAGCGAACATCAGCCTTTTTTTCTGATTTCAAATGTCGTGCATGTTTTCCCGCATGGCCACGATTTCCCCACCCCTGTGTGCCCCATCTTCGGCAGTGTGACTTCTCAGTGTCTCCCGTGGAAAGGCAGAGTCTCCCCCTACGTCTCAATGCTGACGTGGCGTGTGACTTGCATTGGCCACTGGACAGGAGCCACGGTGATGCAGGCAGAGGCTTGGCCTCTCCTTCTGCTCTGTGGACCCCTGAGACCACCACAGAAAGAGGCTTGAGATTGAGAGAGGACGTGGCGTAGAGATGCCATCCCAGTTCATTCCTCAGACCCAACCTGCCAACTGCCAGAAACATGAGGGTGGCCACACGAGGACATCGTGACTCAGCCGGGCTGTCAGCTGACCACAAGACCCTCCAAGCCGACCTGGACCAGAGGCACAGCACCAAGGAAGGACTCACAGAATTGGGAGAAAGAATAAATGTTTCTTGTTTTCAGCCATTAAATTTTAGAGTAGTTTGTTACATAGCAGAGGCTGACTGAAATAGATGTTAAGAAATGTGTGTAATTGCAAAAAAAAAAATTTAATAAGAAAACAAAAGTCACCCATAATTCCATCAACCCAAAATAACCGGTGTGAATATTTCAGAGTATTTTCTATGAATTTTTAGTTACATAGCTAGAGAGAGCAAGAGGGAGGAGAGAGAGAGTGGTAAGTAGAAAAATGATAGAAACCCACATTCAATTTATATAATATTTTGTTTAAATCTTGCTTTTTCCTTTAACTCATTAGCATTATTTCATGTCATTAACTGTTTCTAGAAATTATGGCTTTCACTGACTTGGTAACATCTTTCAAACACCATAATTTCTCTGATGGTCACTTTATTAACCACTTCGGTACCGCGCTCACCGGCCGCAAAACCTTGCCCACCGCCGGCACTCACAGTCCGCACAGCAGTGTGTGCTGTGCATTGACGACGAGTCCGTTTTGCTCTTGTGTGATGAGGAAAGCTTTAAAGCACTGAAAGCTTGTTTTACTTTACAGGCAGCTTTAGGAAAATAACTATAATAACTCCTACTAAGGACTTGTTAAAAG
>CAUYPO010129446.1:0-12778 GCA_963574435.1 Cheirogaleus major | reverse complement strand
TACTAAGTGAAGTATCTCAAGAATGGAAAAACAAGCACCACATGTACTCACCAGCAAATTGGTATTAACAGATCAACACCTAAGTGGACATATAGGAATAACATTTGTCGGGTGTCGGGTGGGTGGGAGGGGGGAGGAGGGGATGGGTAAATACAAACATAATGAGTGAGATGTGCAACGTTTGGGGGATGGTCATGCTTGAGGCTCTGCCTCGAGAGGGGCAGTGGGGCATGGGCAGTATACGTAATCGTAATATCTGTACCCCCATAATTATCTGAAATAAAAAAAAAAGAATTTTCTTCTTAAATTTATACTGAAAATGTTGTTGCTTATTAGCTAATGATATTAAATGTTGTTGCTTATTAGTTAATGATATTATATTTAATTTTATAAATTTGATTCCCAATTTAACCACAACTGAAGTTTCAGACTGAAATACCAGGAATGCCCTAAAAGATAAAACCCTGGAATACAGTCTTTAACAGTTGGTTACCATTTGTGTAACAATAAAATAAATTTATTTTTGAAAGAATTTTTATAATTTGAAATAATTCTCTCTACATCATGCAATTCTTGCCAGCATCCATTAATTATAACTCTGCCCAACATTAGCATGGAGAGACAGTGTACCTGGAAGAAGTCCAAAATTGACTTTCTCCTTTAATGTTCCATTCTGGAAATTGAAAACGTAAATAAAATATCCCTGAATAACAGGACAATCTATGACCTAAGTCTTCCACCTTTAATGTGTAAGAACATTTCTATCTTTACAGTTTGAGGTCATTATAAATTGTAAAACAGTAGGGGAAACATAGCACTAAAATCCATATTGCCAAATATTTTTCTTTGATTTTTCAGTGGTTTTCCAAAATATTAGTATTATATGCCTCTAAAGAATTACTCCTATAGATTTGAAAACAATTAAGAAGGGAGAAAATAGCTAATTTGGAAAAAAAAAAGATATTATTTAGTTTACTGAAGTAAAATAACTATGTTCCTTTTGATTTGAAAAAGTAAATACCAGACAATCAAAGAAACTATTTCAAGTAATGGTCTATGGTCATTCTTTTATTTAGCAATGGCAACAAGTTTCTAATCTTCCGGTCCCAATAGGTCTTCACATTACAAAAACTACTGGCCAAATTGGCAAAGAGTACTACCTTAAAAGAGATAATTGATTAAGCCAAGTAAATTGCCGATGGAGGGAAAAATGCCAGAGTGGGCATGTATATATAGTTTTTTCTCAAGAATTTTTGATGAGTGAGTAGGAGTTCAGTTACTGTGGCAATAAGCCCAACACCTTTCACAAACAATAAACACTTTTCACTTTAAACAATGACTGAAAAGTGGTTTAATTTAAAATTCCTACCCCATCTCATTTAAATGAATCAGGGGCAGAAGGGCCTCTGGGTTTCCTTCTATCTATAGGGTTTAGACAGGAAGGGTCCTAGACAGGAAGAAAAGACATCACCTCATTATCAATTGTCTTTGTCCATTTTCTGTTGCTATAATAGAATACATGAGATTAGGTCATTCATAAAGAAAAGAAATTTATTTGGCTCATTGTTCTGGGGGCTGGGATGTCCAAGGGCATGGCAGCTGCTTCCAGCAAGAGATTTCATATTGCATCACAACATGGTGCAGAAAAGCAGAAGGGCAAGCAAGCATGTGTGAAAGAGATCTCAAGAGCAAGCCAAGCTCAGTTTTACAACATCCTGCTCTCAAGAGAACTCCCTCCTTCCCAGAAGAACTAATTCAGTCCCTTGAGAACTAACTCACTCATGTGATAAGGGCATTAATTCACTTATGAGGGCAGAGTCCTCATTACCCAATCACCTCTTAGAGGCCCCACTTCCTAATAATGTTACATTAAGTTTTCAACATATGAACTTTGGGGGACATATTCAAACCATAGCAATAATACAACACCAGACTGTTAGTGTAGCTTTACTTGAGCCCATGAATATTTAGCATATTAATTAGCTGACTACTCTGCCATACATAGTAGCTTCTCCGTTCCCAGGAAATGAGAAGTAAAATAGGACCCACACTAGGACTGTCTAGCTCTTTCCTGTGCCACTTCTGCCATTCCCTGAAAGAGAAAAGAGAGAACACAGAAGAGACCATGATGGCGCCCCTCTCAGCTGCTCAGTCTTTGTCCCTTCTATTGGAAGAACAATTTCTAAAAGTTTCATTCCTGCATCGATCTTTACATAATAAAGTAAAAGGGAACTTTTTCCCTAACTCTATCCTATCAAAATAAACTCTTCCATCCGTTACTCCTCACTACACAGAATATACTTGCATCACTGCTTATCTGCAGCATAAATATTCCGTTCATATGCTTAATGACAGTACAATTTTGCCATGTGACAGTATGGATTTTCACTAATTTGACTGTACTACCACTGTCTATATTAGCTTGCAGACTTCTAGAGGGCAGAAATTCTGTTCTCTTGCTTTATATTTCATCTATTTCAAGCCACGAATTCACAATTATAATGATGACCATGAAGAGGAGATACTGTGTTATTTCACTTGCTGCACTCTCTTTCTGTTCCCCTCAAGCTCTGCTCTGATTCGCCACCCCTCTCTATCCTTATCAGTCCCTTGGCAGCTGACTTCTGTGGACGGCATCACCTGAGTTTCCTAGCCACCTGGCTCCCAATAGGGATCTGCCACTAAGAGGAACCAGCAGGAAATGAGATAGTGGGAAGGGAAAGGAGCAGGAGTATTGTTACCTACTTCACTCTTCCACCTTGCAGTAGTCCTGGCAGTGGCCACGGCTTCCATCAGACAGCCCTTTCCATGGCTCCAGCAGTCTCCAGTTTCCACTAACACAGTTTGCTCCCATGCCCCTTCAGGTGGGGGGTAATAACTTCTACTGTCACTAGTCCCTGGATACTTCAACATCTCTAGTGGTTCCCTTAATGCTGCCCATACCTCTGTAACTAGTCCCTTAATTAAACACTGTTTGTTTATTCTTTTTAAGATGTGTCATCTGTTTCCTGCTAGGACCCTGAATGATATAGCACCTTAACATATATAACATTACTAAAATTCTCTGTTTCTTGGAAAAAGAAAATATGCTTCACATATTTTGTGTGAAGCATAAACTCTTCATTTAATTCCAAGAGTTAAAATCAATTTAAGACAGTCTTCAGATACTCATAGAGAGCTCTTGAGTTTAAGCAAGGCAAGAAAGAAAAATATTTTAGGTAACATCTATTAGAATTCAAAGACTAGTACATATATTTTCAAATCTTTCATTATAATGCTGTTCAAAGAAATAGTAACCCTCTAGTATGGAAAAGCAGTTAAGTGCACAATAATTCCTAAAAGTGCATCAGTAAGCATTTAAAAACAAAAAGTCAACTCTTGAATCTACTCAATTCACTATACAGCAGCAACTAATTTACAAGTTAAATAAACAAGAAGCAAACTCAATCATTAACAACAATGAAAAGGAGTAAGAAAAATAACAAAACAAAACCAGCCACCGACAACTCTGCCTTCTCCATTTGGAAAGTTCAACATGACAAGAGCAAATCCGAAGACTATAATTGGTTATTTCACATCCTTTATCCTGTCTCCTTTCTCCACAGCAATTACTACAATGTGAGGTATGGTTCTAGTCTATCCTTGTAGTATGCAATATAATAATGTGGTAGTCCATATAAACTCAAGTTTAAATCACTAACCACTAATACTGCTGTCAACACATTTATCACTGTTGTTGCTATACAACGCTTTCAACACAAATTAAGAGGATAATTTTTTTCTTCAAAGTTTCTTCTTATACAGGCATATCTCATATTATTGCACTTTGCTTTATTGTACTTCACAGATATTGCGATTTCTACAAATTGAAGGTCTGTAGCAACCCTGCATTGAGCAAGTGTACTGCAGCCATTTTCCCAACAGCATGTGCTCACTTCATGTTTCTGTGTCATATTTTGGTAATTCTTGCAACATTTCAAACTTTTTCATTATGATAATATCTGATATGGTGATCAATGATCTTTGATGTTACTATATAATTGTTGTGAGGTGCCACAGACTTCATCCATGTAAGATACCAAACAATCAATATACGTTGTGTACGTTTTGACTGTTCAACTGACCAGCTATTCCCCCATATCTATCTATCTCTATCTCTATCTCTCTCTCTCTCTCTCTCTCTCTCTCTCTTTTTCTCTGCAGGCCTCCCGATTCTCTGAGACACAACAATATTAAAATTAGGCCAATAAATAAACAAACAATGGCCTCTAAGTGTTCAAGTGAAAGGAAGAGCTGCACATCTCTCGCTTTAAATCAAAAGCTAGAAATAATTAAATTTAGTGTGGAGGGCATGTCAAAAGCTGAAATAGGCCGAAAGCTAGGCCTCTTGGGCCAAATAGTTATTAGCCAAGTTGCAAATGCAAAGGAAAAGTTCTTGAAGGAAAATAAAAGTACTGCTCCAGCGAACACACGAATGATAGGAAAGCGAAACAACTCTATTGCTGGTAGGGAGAAAGTTGTAGTGGTCTAGACAGAAGATCAAACTAATCGATATTCCCTTAACCCAAAGCCTAATCTAGGGCAAAGCCCAAACTCTCTTCAAGTCTATGAAACCTGAGAGGTGAGGAAGCTGCAGAAAAAAAGAAACTGAAAGCTAACAGAGACTGGTTCATGAGGTTTTAAGGAAAGAAGCTGTCTCCGTAACATGCAAGATGAAGTAGCAAGTGCTGATGCAGAAGCTCCAGTAAGTTATCCAGAAGATCTAGCTATGATCATTGATAAAGGTGATTACACTAAGCAACAGATTTTCAATGTAGATAAAACGGTCTTCTATTGGAAGAATGTGCCATCTAGAACTTTCACAGCTAGACAGGAGAAATCAATGCCTGGCTTCAAAGCTTCAAAGGACAGGCTGACTCTCTTATTAGGGGCTAAGGTAGCTGGTGACAGTAAGTTGAAGCCAATGCTCAATGACCATCCAAAAACCCTGTGGTTCTTAAGAATTATGCTAAATCTATTCCGCCTGTGCTCTATAAATGGAACAACAAAGCCTGGATGACAGTACATCTGTTTACAGCATGGTTTACTAAATATTTTAATCCCACTCTTGATACCTACTACTCAGAAAAAAAGATCCCTTTCAAAATATTACTGCTCATTAACAATGCAACTAGGTACCCAAGAGCTCTGATGGAGATATAAAAGGAAATGAATGTCATTTTCATGCCTGCTAACATAACATCCATGCTGTAGCCCATAGATCAAGGAGTAATTTTGACTTTAAAGTCTTACTATTTCAGAAAAACATTTCATAAGGCTATAGCTGCCACAGATAGTAATTCCTGTAATGAATCTGCACAAAGTCAACTGAAAACCTCTGGAAAGGATTTGCCATTCCAGATACCATTAAGAACATCTGTGATTCTTGGGAGAAGGTCAAAATATCAACATAACAGGAGTTTGGAAGAAGGTGATTCCAACTCTCATGGATGACTTTTGTGGGTTCAAGATTTCAGTGGAGGAAGTAACTGCAGATGTGGTAGAAACAGTAAAAGAACTAAAATTACAAGTAGAGGCTGAAGATAGAACTTAATTGCTCCAATCTCATGATAAAACTTGAACGGATGAGGAGTGGCTTCTTGTGGCTGAGCAAAAAAATGGTTGTTTGAGATGGAATCTACTTCTGGTGAAGATGCTGTGAACATTGCCAAAATGACAACAAAGAATTTAGAATATTACATAAACTTAGTTAATAAAGCAGTGGCAGGGCTTGAGAGAACTGACTCCAATTTTGAAAGAAATTTTACCCTACTATGGGTAAAATGCTATTAAACAACATCACACGTTACAGAGAAATCTTTACTACAAGAAAGAGTCAATTGATGCAGCAAACTTCATTGCTGTCTTATTTTAAGAAATTGTTACAACCACCCCAATCTTCAGCAAACACCACCCTCATCAGTCAGCAGCCATCAACAGAGGTAAGACATTCCACCAGCGAACAGATTATGACTTGCTCAATGGTCAGATAATTGTTAGCATTTTTTTTAGCAATAAAGTATACTTATGGTATATAAATTTTTCACAGACTACAGTATAGTGTAAACATAACTTTCTTATGCACTGGGAAACCAAAAAATTCACGTGATTCACTTTATTACAATACTGCCTTTATTGCAGTGGTCTGGAACCAAACCTGCAATATCCACAAGGTGTGCCTGTAGTGAGGTTGTCATCCATTCCATGGAACAAAATGGAACACATACAAAGAGTTGCTAATTAGTACTCAGAAAGAAGATCTTTCTGCTTGTATAGGTTTGTCTCTGTGAATTTTCCAAAAGAATGTCTCTTTCCAAGCATAAAGCATTTGATTGTATTGTTAACATGTCTTGGAGAAATATAAAGTTGATATAATAGCTTTTTCTAATTTATAACATTTCATTATCCCCTTCTTCCCCCAAAGAAACCTCTTTAATATTGTTCAAGTGGTTTCTAAAAAATACTATAAATTTAGATGGAGCTTTTATATTCATTATCTCATTTGATCCTTACAAGTCTGTAAGGTTGGCAAGTGTTCCACAGGTAAGGATAAAGAGCCAGAGAGGTAGTTAGCACCTTGCTAAACGTTACTGCAAATAAATAAGAGAATTTCTTATCATTATCTTGCAATAAAGCAATGCTAGTTATTTTCACTAGTAATTTAATACAGAGAATCAAATACCAATATTATTCCAGGCACTAAAACAAAAGGAATACTAAAAAGCATCAACTGGCCACAAGGATATAATATATAGTACAGCAAAAAAGACAGCATAATATCTAAAATGAAAGAATTTTTCTCTCAGAGGGGGAGTAAAATAACATGTATTTTTAAAAACATGCTTCCTTTAACTTATACCTAGAAAAAACAGCTGTAGCCAGGTACAATGGTTCACGCCTATAATCCTAGCACTTTGGGAGGCCGAGGTGGGAGGATTGCTGAGGCCAGGAGCTCAAGACCAGGCTGAGCAAGAGCAAGACCATGTCTCCAAAACAAACAAACAAAAAAAAAATAGAAAAATTAGCCGGGCATAGTGGCACATGCCTGTAGACTCAGCTACTCAGGAGCCTGAGGCAGGAGGATTGCTTGGGCCCAGGAAGGCTTCAGTCAGCAATGATGATGCCTCTGCACTCTCTAGCCCAGGTGACAGAGTAAGACCCTGTCTCATTAAAAAAAAAAAAAAGAAATAAAAAGAAAAAACAACAAGGTGAAACTGGTCAGGGTGTGGGTTTTACAGGAATAAATTAGGATGGTAAGAAAGATAAAGGGGGTCCAGGCGTGGTGGCTCACGCCTGTATTCCTAGCACTCTGGGAGGCCGAGGCAGGAAGATCGCTCAAGGTCAGGAGTTCGAAACCAGCCTGAGCAAGAGCAAGACTCTGTCTCTATTAAAAATAGAAAGAAATTAATTGGCCAACTAAAAATACATAGAAAAAATTAGCTGGGCATGGTGGTGCATGCCTGTAGTCCCAGCTACTTGGGAGGCTGAGGCAGAAAGATTGCTTGAGCCCAGGAGTTTGAGGTTGCTGGCTAGGCTGACGCCACAGCACTCTAACCTGGGCAACAGAGTGAGACTCTGTCTCAAAAAAAAAGAAAGAAAGATAAGGGGGCACAAATCTTTTCACATAAACAGTGATAACTAGTCAGACTAGCTTTGTCATTTATTCAGTTAATATTAATTGCATTAGCTCTTGCCCAAGGTAAGAGATACTAGGATACTAGGATAAATAAGAAAAAAATTTTGCATTCAAGCAGCTTACAGCCTAGTTGGGAAGATAATACAGACACATATAAAACACCATTCACTGATTCAACATTTCCTGAGTAGCTGCAGAAAGGCACTAAGTTTGGTACTATGAATAATACAAAGATGAATGAAAAGCAGCCTAGCTCTCCAGGGAGTAACAGTATGGTAGAGAAGATAACACAGGCATGTAGGTTTTCAATGAAGTGTTACAGGAGTGGTACAAATAAAATGCTATGTGATTTCCAAAGAGGGAGAAGTGATTCCTAAGTAGGGGTTTGGGGAAGATAGCAAGGAGTAGACTTTTAAGCTAGACCTTTTAAAAGTTTTGCAGGATTTGGGTACCCACTGATTTGGGAGGAAAAGACAGTCTAAGGGATAATCAAATGTGTGCAAAGACAGAGATTTTGGAAAGGAAAGGGAAGAGGGAAGCAGTGAGTATATAGGATTGTTTGGAGGGATCTCAGGTTATGTGAAGGAGTTTGGTGGGAAGGAAAGGGAAATCAAATCACGGTGGAAGGCCTCAAATGGGAGTCTAAAGAACTTATGTTGTTCATGGGATACGGGACATAAGAAAAGAAAGATAGAATACAGAGTATTTTAAAAGAGTTCTAGAGTCTAAGAACTGTATAATTCTCACTTGAATGTAAATAAAATAAGAACAAAAAATAATTTAAAAAAAGAAAAGAAAAAAAAAGAGTTCTAAAGACAATGATAATAAAGGAAAGGAAAAGTAGGTATAATTAGAAAACAGGCTTAATTTAGTTGAGCCTTGAAGGGCAGACATGATTCCGACAGGCTGTTCCAGGTTATGTAAAACTCTTTAGTTGGTGTCATAACCTCTAAATCCTGGAAGTTGGCTCAATTTTGGTACCTCTTTAAATATGTTAGCTAAGAAATGATATTGGCCTGAATAAAACCAAACCTCAGGAACCAAGCCTTTAACAAACACTCTTTAACACACACACACACACACACAGACATAATCATAATCACATGTTCCCCAAATTCCCCCAACATCCTTTTTAGTACAGTATTTTTATTGTTTGTTATTTTTTCTAATTATAAAATAAATACAAATTCAATGTAGAAAATCTAGTCTTTTCATTATTATCAATTTTACTATTTATATAATAACCTGCAATATGAATGCACTAACACTGACTGCTACAATTCTATACAGAAAGCCAGTGAGCCTAGAAACTAGCCAAATGTTCAAGACCAGTATGGATCAGTACAGAGATAATACTGGTCCTTCAAAGAGCCACTTGGGGCTCTACTAAAGGCCAAAGGAAAGTGCTTGTGGACTGCCTCCAGATCTTTCCTGGAATGTGTGAATTAAAGAGGTCCAAAGTAGTCTCTCGAGAAAAAAATTACTGAATAGAGTAAGTACCAATACAGACCACTGGTTGGATATTCATCATATAAGGGTAAACTGATTTAGACATATTCAGGGATAAATTTATTTTTAACAGGAATCACTTAGATTAGAATAATTTCAACCTAAATGGGTTTGAAAGGATTAGGGCTGAACTCAGAAAAATCAATGAGCTGAACATTGTTGGGCAGCTTGATGTAGAGGTTAACAAAATGAGCTTTAAGCTCTGTCAGAACTGATGTGAACCTTAGCTATGACCTACAGTAACTATGGAATCTTGAGAAAGTTATTTAACTCTTCTAAGATTTAAGAAAATAGGAATAATATAACACCTGTGAGAATTAAACATGAAAATTAATGTATGAAAGACTGTCATTAAATGAAAATGTATTATTAACAGGCTTTTACCATCATACCATTTCATATGGAGATCTACTGTCCTTAAAGAATTAATGCTTTTTATTAATTTTTAACTATTAAAAAATATATTTTAGCAAATTTATAAAATATTAATAAATACTAATTTTAATTCCATGGTTCAGAAATAACTAAGTTTGTGTATTTTCAAAAGGATCTTCAGTAACTGGTCTAATTAGAGAAAAAATAGATTAGATTTAGAAAGTAAAAGATATGTTACGTTTCTACTTTAGAATTATATAACAATAGTTCCCTTTTCTGCTTTCTTCCCCATATGCCAAGAAAAACCAAGGACATGAATGCTCAACATTGTATCATATTTATTCTTTTTAACTTTTTTTTTTTTTTGAAGAGACAAAGTCTTGCTATGCTGTCCATGCTGGTTTCCAACCCCTGGTCTCAAGTGTCTCCGACCTCAGCCTCCAGTAACTGAGATTATAGGCCCAAGCCACCACACACCACACCATTTTATATTTGTTCTTTAAGGCTCATCACTATGAAGTGTTCTGCATCCCCCTTACATCCAGAGTCTCTTCTGCCTTTGAACCCCCATATCATGGGGTTTAGACCTTTTGCATAGCATTTCTCCTACTCTGGATTATAACTATCCATGTTCTTTTCTTACATGCCACTCTTTCCTGCTACTCACCTTACTCTACCTCCTACAACTGTAGCTTTTAACCCGAGGACCCTAACCTTCCTGAAAGTATGCATAGGATTAGTGTTTCTGTATATCATATATAAATACATTTTCCTGGAGCGCAACCACAGTTATCATCAAATTCTCAAAAAAAAAAACAGGTTTCAAAGCTAAAAAAGGTAAAGAACTCTAGTCTAGGGAAAAGACAGGGATTTACTTATCCTTGGATCCTCACTGCAGTCCCCAACCCCAGGGCTGCAGACTGCCTGTTAGGGACTAGGCCACAGAGCTCCACCACGCCCTGTCCCGTCCATGCAAAAATTGTCTTCCATGAAACTAAGGATGGGGGCGGGGGGGGCACAACAGAGTGTGAGCAGCAAATGAGCCAGTGAAGTTTCATCTGTATTTACAGCTGTTCCCCTTCGCTTACATCACCACCTGAGCTCTGCCTCCTCCCCACACCCAACCATGGAAAAATTGTCTTTCATGAAACCAGTCGCTGGTGCCAAAAAGGTTGGGTACCACTGCAATGCTTAGCATCTATCTTATATATGAATAAAATAAAAAAATTGTTGATATAAAATTTTATTAATAAATCATAAAATCAATTTTAAGTTTTTGTGTGATCTTTTAAATACACTTTCCTCCTTGGTCTTCCAATCTTAGCATAAAAAATAATGTTTCTGAAAGTAGAATGGTGGTTGCCAGGGCCTGGAGAGAGTGGAGGAATAGCGGGAGTTATGTTTAATGGATATAGAGTTTCAGTTTGGAAAGATGAAAATTCTGGAGATGGATAGTGGTGATGATTGCACAACAATGTGAATGTAGTTAATACCACTAAACTGTTATGTATATTTTAGCACCACAACAACAAAAGTACTGTGTCTTAGCTCATGTAATATTTGTTGTCTGCTACAGGGTAGACTCTTCATCAAAGGAAAGGAATAAATTTTAAATAAATAAAGGAATAAAGGTTAAATTTTAGGATATAAAAAAGAAAGAGGAAGCAAATCAAACCCCAATCTATATACATGTAACAGCAGCAGTTACTTCATCATGAAGCATAACTACTATTTCTTTTACAATGGCAATTATGTGCTTGCTTAAGAATTTCAGGAACTAGCCATGAGTAGTTTATCATGGAACCAAAATTGTGGGACTCTCCCCTGGAGGAAAACGCTGAACAGTTAACCTTCAATTCTGTTGCAGTCTAGCTGATGCCAGCCAGACTGCCAGATGGCCCATTACTCAAGATAATCATTGGAACAAGACATGCTGACAGGATCATTTCCCTTTTAAAACCAACCTGAGGAACTTGAGATGGTCTTTGCAACATTAGTCTGCCATCTCCTCAGGTTGCCAGCTCTTAAATAAACCTCTTTTTTCTTCCCCCCAATTGTTGTCTTGAGGTTGGCTTTCAAGTGGTGAGCAGTCAAATCTAAGTTCAGTTACATACATTGTTGGATGGGAGTATAAAAACAAATTTATGTGAGGTAATTTAACCATCAATCTTGTTCAGGGGGGCTGTTACCTAAGTAAACAAAAGAAAACTGCTTAGGAACATCATTCTATCTCTGTGAAATAAATTAAACTTTTTCAAGGTACCAAGTTACTACTACTCAAGGCATAAATGATAATGTAGCCCAATTTTATCACTGTATTATCCATATAAATAACATAAGCATTTTTTAAGCTTGCAATTGGTATTTCAGGGTACCAGGGCACATTTTTTCAATGAACATTTAGTAAGTATTCTTAAAATTTAGAAATATAAAAGATACCAAAACTACTTAAAAAAAAGAAAAGCAAAAAAAGAAAAATCACAATATGGTGATTATAAAAAGGATGAATTATTTTCATATGTCCCTTTACTCCTTTCTCATACTTCACAGTCTACCTCACCAAAGAGAAAGTCTCAGACTCCATTAAAGTTACAAAGATACTAAAACATCAAAATACCCATATTAATGAGGCTATGTTGATATTTACAAATAACATGTATATCTTGTCCAAAACTTAGATTTTAAACCTTTTGATGAATAAATGTCAATGATATCATTTGGATAACCAGTAAATAACTGATTTGCAAAGACATTTAAAAATTCCATCATTTTCCCAAAAGTCCTTTTAATATAGAGATTTGAACAATTTCTCCAGTGGCATCTACGAAAATCTTTAGAAGCAGATTCAATATAAAGGGTAACTACAATACTAATATTTCAATTCCATATCATAAAAAAGTTATCTACCATCACATCGAAATATTATATATCTCATATAACTTATCATGTTTATTGCTCTTGATTTTAACATTAAATAATTAGCAGAATATAAAACTCTCTCATAGTTGTATTTACTTTTTCTTCTTTTTTCTTTTTTGAGACAGTCTCACTCTGTTGCCTGGGCTAGAGTGCCCATGGTCTATCTATATAATATTTATGCAGTACTGCTTTCTAGAAGACAGATTTATATTATCATCTTTTCAAAGTATCTTTATGTTTTTGTAAATATACTCATTCTGTTAATATTTTGAAAAATTCAATTTATGCTTCTGATCTCTA